>JAMXIJ010000057.1:0-81502 GCA_025742365.1 Coniothyrium glycines | reverse complement strand
TCGCCTATTAAGGATAGACTTAGGACTTAAAATAAAAAAAGGGGTTAGATAATCCTACAAAAAAAAAGGGGTTAGATAATCCTCTATTTTAGAACTTTTTTTTTAGAACTTAAATATTTAACTATAAAAGCTAAAGTTATAGTAGAATACTTATAATAAACTTTTAAAAAAAGATTTTAACTAAAAATAGAAAAAGGGGTTAGATAATCCTACTTAAAAAAAAAGGGTCTAGATAATCCTCTATTTTAGAACTTTTTTTTTAGAACTTAAATCTTTAACTAGAAAAGCTAAAGTCTTAGTAAAATACTTATAATAAACTTATAAAAAAAGATTTTAACTAAAAATAGAAAAAGGGGTTAGATAATCCTATAAAAAAAAAGGGGTTAGATAATCCTACTAAAAAAAAGGGTCTAAATAATTCTACTTTTTATAACCTTTTTTTTAGCTAGAAATTTTAAACTGTATAAAGTTATATTATAGTTTAAAATCTAAAATTAACTTATAAAAAAAAGTTATAACTAAAAATAAAAAAAGGGGTTAGATAATCCTACTTAAAAAAAAGGGCCTAGATAATCCTCTATTTTAGAACTTTTTTTTTAGAACTTAAATATTTAACTATAAAAGCTAAAGTTATAGTAAAATACTTATAATAAACTAATAAAATAGACTTAGAATAAAAAATAAAAAAAGGGGTTAGATAATCCTACTAAAAAAAAGGGTTTAGATAATCCTACTTTTTATAACTCTTTTTTTAGCTAGAAATTCTAAACTATATAAAGTTATATTCTAGTTAGAAATCTAAAATAAACTTATAAAAAAAGATATTAACTAAAAATAAAAAAAGGGGTTAGATAATCCTACTAAAAAAAAGGGTCTAGATAATCCTACTTTTTATAACTTTTTTTTTAGCTAGAAATTCTAAACTATATAAAGTTATATTCTAGTTAGAAATCTAAAAGAAACTTATAAAAAAAGATATTAACTAAAAATAAAAAAAAGGGGTTAGATAATCCTACTAAAAAAAAAGGGTCTAGATAATCCTACTTTTTATAACTTTTTTTTTAGCTAGAAATTCTAAACTATATAAAGTTATATTCTAGTTAGAAATCTAAAAGAAACTTATAAAAAAAGATATTAACTAAAAATAAAAAAAGGGGTTAGATAATCCTACTAAAAAAAAAAAGTAGAAAAAGAGTTTAGATAATTCTTACTACTATAGAAAAAAAAAGGGCTAGATAATTCTAGTTTTTTTTTCTATTTTTTTAGTAGTAGAAAAGAAAAGAAAAGTAGAAAAAAAAGTAAGAAAAAGAAATTTCCTAATAAGGAAATTTTTTAAAAAAAAAATTATATTTTTTTTAGGGTTAGTAAGGGAAAAAAAGACATTTTTAAAAAAAGGGGTTAGAAAAGCCAAAGGGGTTAGAAAGTCTCCTAGATAAGTTAGTAGTTACTAGTCTACTTACATCTACTTAGGTTAGCTAGCTATATATATAATAATATAAATAACTTCTTCTATACTATAGCCTCTAACTACTACTAGAATAGTAATACTAACTATATATACTATACTAATAACTCCCTAACCTCTTATAGTAAATATTAGTAAATAATCTTAATATTTCTACTAATAGTATACCTTTTATAGTACTAGGTAGTGTATATAACTATACCGTCTTTAATAAATATATTATAGTAGCCTTTCTTAACTATATTACTATACTAGATACTTAATATCTTAGGTACTTATATAGGCTAGCCGCCTGCTATATATATTAATATAACTAACTTTTCCTAGAATACTACTACTTAGTCTATATACTACTCTACCTCTTTTTAGTTAATACTAGACTAGCTACCTAGCTTTATAAACTAGTCTTAGATACAGGCGTCCTACCCTACCTGCTTAAACAACTACTACTTTCCCTTAATAAGTATCTATATATACTTATCCTTTAAAAAATTCTACCTAGGTATCTATTTAGTTAGGTTATCTCTTAGCTTCTTCTATAAGATTAGGGGCATAACCTAGGTAGTATTACTATCCCTAAATACTAACTTATCTATTAATATTTACTAGGTCTTAGCTACTAGCCTATATACTATACTATAGAACTATACTATAGTAAACTATATATCCTTATATAATAACTTATCCTAGTCTACCTACTCTTTATAACCTAGGGTAGTAGTATTATAATAGATCTTTAACCTATATATCTATAAATCTAATATCTACTATATTAGTCTATAGCTACCTTATACTATAAACTAGTCTATTATCTCCTATACCCTCTATAAATACCCCTTTAGTTACTACTAGCTACTATAATTACTTTTATATACACTATTACTATTACTATTATACTTATCTATTCTATCTACTAGCTCTAATAACTCTAACGTCTATTATATAACTATAAATTAGGTAACTTTAATTATAGCTAATAAAATAGGTAGGTACTAGTTAGGGCCCTTCTAGCTATTTTTCTTAATACCTAATATAGCTAATATACATACTAATAGGCTATTATACTCTTAGTAAGTAATAGAATAGTTTAATAATATAATATAAAATATTAAATATACCTTTTAGATCTTAGATAATTTCTTAGGTAGGTAGATATTATTAGTATAGGTCTACTTATCTTCCTCCCTATAACTCTCTCTGTCTTCTCTTTCTCTATCCTTACTCTCTCTATCCTTACTCCCTCTATTCTTACTCCCTCTATCCTTACTTCCCTCCTCCTTACTTCCCTCCTCCTTACTTCCCTCCTCCTTACTTCCCTCCTCCTTACTTCCCTCTTTCTTACTTCCCTTCTTCTTACTTCTTTCCTCTTTACTTTCCTCTTCCTTACTTCCTTCCTCTTTACACACCTCTCCCTCTCCTACTACCTCTATTAATACTTCCTATACTTCCTACTACTAGTATATAAATTAATACCTAAGGCTTACCTATATATACTCCTACTATATCTATATAAAAAATATTATAATCTACTACTATACCTAGCTATACTTAACTATAGTATACTTATCTATATATAGCTATAATAGTATAAACTATATCTAATACTTTTTTATCTAGATAACCTCTAGCTATATAAATATACCTACCTAGTTAATAATAGATACCTAGCTAAACTATATTAGTCTTACTATAGCTACCTAAATAGATACCTCTACTAGCTTAGCCTATTCCTTCTTTTATAAGTCTAGGTTAGCTATAGGCTTTATAATACTAGCTAATAATATAGGTCTCTATATCCTAACTAGGTATAGTAACTACTATATCTACTCTACCTATAGGTTTACCTTATTATACTTACTATCCTAGATAGTATTATAGGCCTACTACTCTATATTTAACTATACCCTATCTATTTCCTTACTAATATATACTTATACTATATTTAGATTATTAGGTATAACCTTAGAGCTACCCTTTTCTAGTATTTATACCTTAAAGTACTAGAAGCCTTAGCCCTAGATAAATATATACTAGTAATATACTAACTAGCACACCCTATCCCTCTACCTCTATAAGTCTTTTCCTTACTATTAACTAAAATACCTATTTCTTTTTACTATAGACTACTAGTAAATATCTTACTAATAGTTTCTTATAGCCCCTATACTATAGAATACCTAGTAATACTAACTAGGCTATAGCTAATATATTACTCTATCCTAGTAAATAGGTAGCTAGGGGATAGGTAGGATTACCTCTATAGGTAGCTATAGCTTACTAGTATACTTAATTAAACTAGGCTAGGCTATAACCTTATCTATAGTAGCTTCTACTTATATATAGTATATATAGTAAACGTAGGTTAGATAGGCCTAGATCTAGCTAGGTAATATACTATATCTATACTTCTTATATATAGCTATCCTATACACTAGTACGTACTTAAACTACTAGTACTTAGTATTATCTACTATAGTTATACTATACTATAGTAATACCTAAAATTACTACTATAATTATAATTATAGTAATTAGTTTTAGCCTTTATAATTATATTATTTTAATATTTAGTACTATTACTATATACTATAATTACGTATTCTATAGTATAATTAGGCTTACTATAATATACTAGAGATAGAGTTTACTTAGAGGTTATCTTAACTATAGATTTACTTTCTCTAGTATACGCTTAATATAGGCTATATAGCTAAGAGTACTATAGTCTATATAGTATAATATACTAAAGAATATATATTTATCTAAGTAATAGTAAATAGATAGGTATTATTATAAAGAGTAGGTAGTAATAGTTTAGATACTAGACGCTAGTACGCTTTTAAACGCTAAGCCCCCTAAGGGGCCTAGCTTAATACTTACTTTACTATACTAATTTACTATAACTTCTACCTATAGGTAGTATAGCTATAAGTACTACTATCTATATAATATAGTATACTAAAGAATATATATTTATCTAAGTAATAGTAGATAGATAGGTATTATTATAAAGAGTAGGTAGTAATAGTCTAGATACTAGACGCTAGTACGCTTTTAAACGCTAAGCCCCCTAAAAGGCCTAGCTTAACTCTTACTTTACTATATAAATTTACTATAACCCCTACCTATAGGTAGTATAGCTATTAGTACTACTATCTCTATAACTTAATATACTAAATTATTTAGGCTAGTTTAGGTAACCTATAGCCTTAGATACTTATTATTAGAGGGATACTAGTATACTATCCTTTTATAAGGTTTAACTCTACTCTACTATACCTACCCTACTTACTCTTACCTTATATAATATATCTTTTATATTAATCTTATAAAGAGCTACCTACTTATATAATAGTAGTCTATAAAGTTTTCCTACTACGTATAATTATTATATTTAGCTCTATATCTCCCCTACTACTACCTATAAGTAGCTTTTTTTTAATAACCCCTCCTCCTAATATTATAGCTAAGAAATATCCTCTTATAGTTCTAGCTAGATACTATTATATAAGGATAGTATTTATAACCTAGTTTTTATTACCTATTTACTTATATTAGTAATTATACTTATATAGAATACACTTCTTAGTAGTATACTAAAGGATAATATATAGGAGAAGCTTATATTAGTAGCTATAGCTTTCTTAGAGGATATAGAGTAGCTACTAGTATTTATATAGTAACTAAAAGACTTATAAAGAAAGGCTCTCTTATATATATAAAGCTTTTTTCTTTTCTCTATTTCTACTAAATACTACTAGCTAAAGCTAGCTATAGTAAAGCTATAGTTATCTAGAGAAAAAGATAACTAGTTTTCTATAGTATTTCCCTAGTCCCTTATAGTATCTACTCTATCCTCTACTTTATCTCTCCTATCTCTATCTAAAACTACGCCTATATTAGCCTCTAAAGACTACGTCTATACTATAATAAATAATAACTATTACTTACTAAAGAGGTAGGCTACTATAAGAGATAAGTAGAGATATTTAGGCCTTATCTAGCTAGTAGAGACTACTAAGTAGAAGGAAAAGATAGCCTACTAGTTAATAGAGCCTACTAATAATACCTATATTACCTAGATTATTAAGTAGCCTATCTAATAGTAGGCTTATAACTAAAGCTATAATAGTAACTTCTATCTAGAGACCTAGATACCCTACTTTATAGCCTTAAAGATACTTAGTAATACCTATCTTATAGAAAGCCTAATAACCTAGTAAAATATAGCTATCTTTTTAGAGATATAGTAAGACTATAGTATACCTATACTAATATATAGTATACCTTTCTCTAGTACTACTATAATAGCTATAATAGCTATACCTAGCTAAAGCCTTACTCTTTTTAGCTATACTAGTAGTAATAACTATACTATCCTATAGTAGGCCTAGTATATTAGTTAGCAAAGTAAATAGTACGTAGTAGTAGTACTAATTAAGTACTACTAGGCTATAGCCTTTCTTAGCTATACCTTTAAGGCTAAAATTAACTAGCTAAGTATATATAGTAAAAAGCCTAGCTATATTAAGCTATAGGCTATTAATAGCCTATACTAACTAGTTAACCTAACTAGGACTATAAAAGTAAAGAAAGTATTTAGTAGGTATATAGGCCTTACTATATACTAGTATAAGATTATAAAAGTACTAGGCTAGGGTAGTCTTTATCTACTACTAGATACTATCTTAAATAAGTAGGTATAGAACTACTTAGCCTATACCTAGCCTCTATAGCTAGTACTAGTAAAGTATATAAATATAGATACCTATATAGTAAGTAATACCCTAAATAAGTAGATAAAAAAAAAGGTATTTAAGGTAGTACTATTAAAGGCTAAGAGAAGCTCTCTATTAAATAGTAGGCCTATAAAGTAGAAGAGGTAGTTAATAGTAATAAGAGTAAAGAAGATAAGTATAAGGATAGTAAGGATAACCTACCTACTAAGTCTATAAAGAGTTCTACCTAGTAACTATAATAGCTTTCTTTACTAAAATTATTTAAACCTCTATAGTAATAACTATTCTTACTAAATTATATACCTACTATACTAGCTTTAGCCTACTATAACTACTTTACCTTAGTAAAGGTTAATAGTAACTACCTTAAGTAAGAAAGTTTATTACTATAGTTAAGAGAAAGGAAAACCTATAATAAGCTTTCTATAGGTAAACCTATAAAAGGATAATTAAATTTAGTATAAAGGGTTAGTTTTTAAAGTATATATAGCCTATATATAGAGAATTACTCCTAGCTTAATATAGAGCTAGTAGCTAGTATATAACTAAGCTAATATTTCTTAATATACTAATTTAATACCTATAAAAGTAGGTATATTTAAAGTATATACACTATTTATATTCTACTATAAGGTAGTACTAAAAAAAAATATACCTTATTATATATCTATTATACTTATATTATACTTACTATAGTAGCTTAATATTCTACCTACACGCAGCACTAGTACTAAAGTTAACCTAATATTACCCTAATACTACCCTAACCTATTAACTATAATAATATAATACCTTTTATAGATAGGTAATAATAATATAAATAATTTATATAGTATAACTAGGTACACTAATAAATATATCTAAGTTTAGAAAAAATTAGCTAGTAAAAACCTAATAATATTAGCTTTTCTAATAAACTGTATAGAGCCTACGTACTAAGGAATACGTATATAGTATATATAGTCTATTACTAATAAAAAAGTCTTAGAAATAATATTTAGGGCTAAGTACAGTTAGGGCCCTAGGTTAGAGTAGCCCTAATATAACCCTACTAAATACTACTATTATAATATAATATAATAAATAGCTTATAATATAGTTATTATATAACCTTAAAAGTAGGTATATTTAAAGTATATAAGTTTACTATATAATACTATAAAGTTATATTAATTTCTACTTTAATTTAGATATAAATTCTATTAATAGAAGATTTAGAGTAGGATTAATCCCCTAACTATTAGGGTTTAAGGTAGGATTAATCCTATACTAGAGTTAATCTCTTTACCTATTAAGAATAGAGGTTATTTTAGCTATAAATCTACTTTCTTTAGTATATACCTAATATAGGCTATATAGCTAAGAGTACTATAGTCTATATAGTATAATATACTAAGTAGCCTATATTTATCTAAGTAATAGTAAATAGATAAGTACTATTATAAAAAGTAAGTAGTAATAGTTAGAATACTAGATACTAGTATACTTTTAGATACTAAGCCCCTATAGGAGCCTAGCTTAACCTTTACTATACTATATAATACTTTATATATAAGCTATATAGCTATTTATATAATAGTTTCTATAGCTTAATATACTATACTATAGTAGCTAATAGAAGTACTTTAATATTATCTAGCTACTAGTTATTAAAGAAATATAGTAACTATACTTATTTTTATAATAGGGTTCTATTTACCCTATATATACCCTATATACTTTTTACTTCTCTATTATATTTTTTATATCTATTTTATAAAAAGCTACCTACTTATATAATAAAGGTCTATAAAGTTTTTCTATAATATATAATTATTATATTTAGCCCTATATCTTTTCTACTTACTTACTATAGCTACTTTATTTTAGTAAAAGTTAATAGTAACTACCTTAAGTAAAAAAGTTTATTACTATAGTTAAGAAGAAGTAAGACTTATTATATACTTTCTATAGAAGAATTTATAAAAAAATTATTAAGTAAATTATAGAGAGCTAGACTTTAGAATATTATATACCTATAGTAGTAGTTATTAGGCGCTAGCCTACGTAACTAGCCCTAAGCTAGCCTAAAAGGGTATAGTATCTCTAATAAGATAATAGTGTATAGAGTACTATATATACTTAGTACCTACCTACTTATAATAGGTAATAAGTCCGTTATAGCTAATATATTACCTAATAATATCTCCTTTCTAGGAAAGTCTTTACTCTAAAGGCTATAATAGGCTATTAGTATACTTTTATATATAACTATATAATACTACCCCCTAGTAGCTTTAGTAGGCTCCTAATCTACTCTATATTACTATATTATAATACTAATAATATACTTAGCTAGCCTTAAAGTATTAAATATAACTTAAACCTATATCTAAATAAATACTTAATAGCTTTAAGACTAAATTAGAAATACTCTATTAGGTACTAGCCTATATAACTAGCCCTAAGCTAGCCTAAAAGAGTATAGTATCTCTAATAAGATAATAGTACGTAGAGTACTACGTATACTTAGTACCTACCTACTTATAATAGGTAATAAGTCTATTATAGCTAATACGTTACCTAATAGTAGTATTATACTTACTATAGTACTTTAATATTCTAGTAGGCTACCTATACACAGCTCTAGTACTAGGGTAGGTCTAATACTACCCTAACCTATTAACTATAATATTATAATAGTCTTTATAGATAGGTAATAATAATATAAATAATTTATATAGTATAAATAGATATACTAATAAATATACTTAAATTTAGAAAAAATTAGCTACTAGAAACTTAATAATATTAGCTTTACTAATAAACTATATAGAGCCTACGTACTAATAAATATATATACTATATATATAGTCTATTACTAATAAAAAAGTCTTAGAAACAATATTTAGGGCTAAGTATAGTTAGGGCCCTAAGTTAGAAAATTAAATTAATCTACTTCTTTATTATAAATCTATTATTATAATAATAGCTAGATTATTCTTTCTATTACTATATTAATATTATATTATAGATAGGGATAGAAATAGAGATACTTATTATGAAGGCCCTCCTACTTTAGAGTCTAGACGCTTACAAAGCGTACATTGTCTATAGATTCTCTGCGACACTTAATCCCCTCCTTGTTTCTGTCTGTATTTATAATATATACCCTAACGGCGTAAATACCCCCCACGCAACAACATAATCTTGTACTTGCCTTGCTAATATCTTCTGCGCATGCACCTTGATTCTCACCCCAACCGCAGGCATATACGGTAACAAAACCTGTTCGACATTATTCTGGACGTCGAGATCCACGAGACTCTTCTCGTTGCCCGGCACTGGATCTGAGTGTATGCCTGACGCTAGATCCGTGACGAACAGGTTGAGGTTGTTCTGTATGGCCGTGTGTCCGATGTCGTTGTACACAAGCGTGGCTTTGAAGTGCATGGGTGCAGGAGACTGGTGACTGGGCCCAGCAGGGCGCAGCACGAATTCATGCGCATCGTCCTGTGACAGTGCAGATCCGACGAATGTCCCGCCTGTGATGGAGCGGGATGCAGGAGGGTCGTTTGGATGCAGTGGTGCGGCGCTCAGCATGGAAAGCGAGGAACGCAGGTTCACGCGTCCGTGACCCTGGGCATGTGGGGACAGGCCTGGAATGAAGTCTGCGCCATTGATGAGTAGGGCCTTTAGGAGGACGCCTAACGGTGCCGCGCAGCCTTGTGCTTGAAGTGCTTCGCGCAGGATGGCGGCACAGCCAGCTACCAGGGGCGTGGCCTGGCTGGTGCCGGATATAGAGCGCCAGCGAATATCTGGGGCCAGGTCTGTCGTGGTAGCAATGTTGTCGTACGGTTTGGTTACACTACGAGATACGGCGGAGAAGATGCTTTGGCCTGGCGCCACGACGTCGGGTTTCAGTCGCTTTTGCTTCGTTGGGCCCATACTGCTGTCTGGGTACATTTCGTTGGGGTTACTACGGCTGCCTGTGGCTCCCACGGTGAGGACGTTTTTGCAGCTGGCTTGAACCCCGATGGTAGGTTGGCCTGGTGCTAAGCCGTTGTCGTTACCGGCGGAAAAGCAGATGAAGGCTTCAGGTGTATTGCGAAGGTAATTGTCAATGTCTTCTGCGGCTTTGATGTAGTCTGGCTGTCGTCCTGACGTGAAGCCTACACCCCAGGAGTTGGAGAAGATACGTGATTTTTGTTTGTGGGCCGACTCGAAAATATCCAGTGTTTTGAGAGGGAGTTCGAATCTTTTATTCCATTTCTGGTAGCAAGACTGCATAATCAACTTGGCGTCTGGAGCAATGCCCCCAATGAAACCTTTCGTGGTGTCGAAGTCTTTTCCAAGGATGATCCCGCTGACATGTGTACCATGACCATCTGGGTCGTCGGTTCTCTGCTCCTCCGTGAGACCCGGCGTCTTTGCCCGCGCGAGGGATATCAAAGAGTGCACTTTGCCCGTGAAAGCCGGATGACAATTCACGGAGCTGCCCGTGTCAAATCCTGTGTCTGTGACAGTGATGATCTGATCCTTCCCGGTGTATGGAAACGAGGCTGCTTCAATCTCGCCGCGGACAATGGGTCTGCAGTCGGTGAGACTAGACCCCATAAGCGATGGCTGCAGGTCCTGCTCTATGATACGGATCCTGTCGTCCTCAGCGATTGCAGCCAGCTGCTCAGGGCCCAGTGTTATGCGGATTTGGTTAGTCGCAACGTCCATGTCCTCTATTGTGATGCCAATTTTGTCTGCGATGGAACTTTTCAATGCTTCAAAATCTGCTTCGTTGACCGTTTCATGAGTCAATATGTTCACAGTGTACTCTTCGCTTGTTGGAACGGACAAGGAATACGTGCTGAATGTTCCCACTTCTTCGACCGAGTCATTTCTGGCTGATTCGCCTCCGATTGCAGAAAGCAGTGCTTCAGGAATCTTGAACTTGTTACGATACACGTCGACCTGCCTAACATATTCCTTCTCACGAATCGGATGTAAGTCCTCGTCTGGATAATGACAAAGGAAGTTGTTGTTGCCCAAGTCCTCGAGGATGGTGATATGGAGAGCGCTGAGTTCTTCCTCCTCTGCCACACTCAGCACACGCCGGACAGTGACAACAATGTAGTCCGTGTTCTTGGCATCTTTGGCATAAGTCTGGTATGGATCAAGAATGCGTCCGTTGACCTCCACGGGCAGAGCATCCGCCGGTGGTTGATTGAGGGACATGAGGATTTTTCGAGCTATCCAACGGATCACAAGGACGCATTCATCAGCGTGAAGAAGGTAAGCTAGAAGGCGATGAAATAGTAAGCCACTTGCCGACAAGGTTGGATTGCTACTTGGGTCCAGACAGTCTAGATCGAGTAGCTGAGCTCGTCACAATTCATCGAAAAATTGAAGCGTCGTGTTTGGAATGCAAGTACCGGTATGCGGCCCGCTGCTAATGTCTACTTGCTTGCAGAAAGCCGTCTCAACATGCCGCCAATACGGGATCGTCTCCCAATACAAAGTCTATCCCCACAATGTTGATCTTGGTGCTAGCTGAAGAGTCGCGCCGAAGCTGCAATCCGCATAAATTGTCACACTCCTAATGCCTGCTGCTTGTCTAGCCTCGCTTCGACTACTTACGGCTGAGACCATCGGTAAATCCACAGCCTAGTAGAAGGATTTAGACCACATATATCTGCATCATTTCTACGTGGGTGTAGTGTCAATAGGTAATGTGTTTTGCTATGCAGATAGGTGGGGTGGGGTCTCAAATCGTGGCTGGCGTTGCTTAACGACTTTCTGCATGATTAGTACCGTAGGCTTTCGGGGGGACCGAGGTGTGGCTACTAAGCGAACGCCAAGATTTGGGACGCTTGAATACTCTATTAGGCAGCATAGAATCATCTTCTGTACGGATTGCGATGAAGCATGCTGTGCCTGTCTTGGCCACTGCCATTGAGAATTACTCAATGATCTTTTTGACTCTGCACAAGGCGGGTGGAGAAAACATCCACCATGATGTCAGCGAATACAAGTAGCATACAACGCGATGAGCCAAGGAGAAGGCCAAGGAAACCATGCAGTTGATGAGAAACTTCACAAGAGCTGAGGTGTAACTATAATCCTGCACTAAAGCGAAAGGTCGGCGACGCCTAAGAAGTTATAGTAATGTTTTGTCAACTGTTGCATTCTCCATATAGATTTCTCGCATATCCTAGGAGACTAGATCAATATAGCTTCCTTCATTGGGCACAGTGCCGTGGGATTGGCTGAGCGCACTAGAGTTTGTACTAGAATGTGGCTTTGTGCTATGTATATTGTGGAGAGCTGTCGTCTACACGTTAGCTAGTGTCCCCGCAGGGCCGGTCCGTAGTGCACATAGTCCAGCACCCAATCAGATCTATAATCAACACTAATTTTAAAGTCTGAAGAATGTCTGTGGAGAACGTGCGGGACTTCGTAGATAAGGGTAAGCGATTGTAAGTACATTCCTCCCCCCTGCTCGGGTGCCTAGTGTCATTTCAAAGACAATAGCTTTCTAGTTCGCCAGAGGGCTCTTACGAGCCATAATTAGGCTTATTTACTTAATTTTAGGACTTTTTTCATTAGTTTAGGCTTAAACTTAATTATACTATTAGTTAAAAGACCTAATTTCTACTACACTAGGCACCTCAGTAGGGGGGAGGAATGTAGTTAACGTCCAGACTGATACCTGAATGTCTATTGTACATTCCTCTCCCCTACCCAGGTACCTAGTGTTGTTTTTAGAGACGACAGCTTTCTGGTTCGCTAGAGGGCTCTTATAAGCCGTAATTAGGCTTATTTACTTAATTTTAGGACTTTTTTACGTTAGTTTAGGCTTAAACGTAATTATACTATTAGCTAAAAGACCTAATTTCGATCACACTAGGCACCCGAGCAGGGGGGAAGAATGTACACTGTAGACCTGCGGCGGGCTGAAGGGACCGCACTAGCGGGAATGCACATTGCAGAACTTTCGCTTCTGCACAGGAAACCTTTGTTGCATGTTCTTGATCAGCTGGTCTGATACTCTTAGTGCTTGCCTGCTGGTGGTGAACGCCGGCAAATGTGTATATATACCTCGGGATTCTTGCTTTGTTCATTTGGAGCAACTCATCACAATCGAGAAGTCTACAAGCATCCCCACGATCTACCTGCCCATATCGTTTCATCATGGCCGAAGTCGTCCAATCCAACACCAAGTTTGAGTCAACTCAGCTCAGTGAGGGGGTTTTCGAAGTCAAGCAAGTCGCGGTCGAGGCGCCCACGGAATTGAACAGCGGCAATCGGAAGGCTTTCAACTTCGATGTCAAAATCTTCTCCGTAAGAAGCGTAATTTCAACCACTTTCATTAGCGGTTGCGCTGACGTACTCTTGCATTTAGGTCCATGGATATGTTGACATTGATGACAAGGAGATCGCCGCCTGGCCAAGTGTCGCAGGCTTTCAAATTGGCGACGGCTGGAAAGCGGGATTCAGCAGCGGACTGCAGATTCAGCTCGTCCTTGCCGTTTACAATGGGAGCGTACGTTTCTATGTGGAGGGCCAGACATTGTTGATGAATCTGCACCTCAAGCCACTTCTTCCTTGGGGCGATTCTGTCAATTACACAGGCCAAATCTTTACTTTTTAGGTTGGTGTATGGGTCGACAGAGATCGAGAGTGGTTGAGATGAGCCATTGGTTTTGTTTTTGAGGAAGTATTGAATAAATCTGGATAGTAGTTTGGCAGTCAATCGAGATGAAATTTCTCTGGAGCAACCACAAGATTATCGATGTTCCAAGTTCCCTAATCTTGACGTGAGAGCGGACGGCCTCAACCAGCATAGGGCTGAGAATGAAGACCTCAAATGAAAAATAAGTTCTAGTTTTAACTTCAGATCTATTTGGGAATAGAATAGAAACTGGTTGTAGTATATCTTTATATTTATAATCATTAAAAGTAAAACGCTTCTTAGTTCTACTTCTATATACGACCAGACCAGAGATCAATAGTACTAGCGCGTGCAAACTACACGTTTGTTAGCAACCCGCGAATTCGTCGAAAATGCTCATTGGTACCTTGGTTTTGTAGGCTGATTTCCAAACAACGATTGGCACAACAAAGATTGGTATGCCAATGTAGGATGCGATGAAGTCAGCTGTGCTCCATCCACCTTTAAGGAAAACAGGAAACCCGGTGATCAACGTGATGATTGTTGCTCCAATGAAACCCCACCATGCAGTGAAAGGCTGAAAGGGACTCTTCCACGGCAAAGACTCTCGACCTTGTCCCTGGACCTTCATCGCTGTATAGAAGCGGATGTAGCAAACGCACAGGGTGGCCCATGCAATGAGGCCCGCCACGGTACTGAGGTTGATAAGCCAATTGAAAGCCTGTGAAGCTCCACCACTGCCTAGACTGAGATACGCCAGCGGTCCGAAGAGCCAAGCTACAACTACCGCAACGTATGGCACTCCATTGTCCCATGTACGGCCGAAAACTTGTGGCAGTTGGCGATCAGTTGTCATAGCGACAATCATGCGAGACCCAACCCAACAATAGGAGTTGCCAGCAGACCAAGCTGAGATGAGAACACAAGCATTGACTATCGAAGGAAGGGCAACAATGCCGGATTGCTTGATGGCGATTACCCAAGGCGAAGAGTTGGCATTGCCAGTGCCTGAAACAAGATTTGCATCTCTTGGATCGACTATGAGTCCGATGAGCAGCGCACCGAGAACGTAGAACAGAGCAATTCGATATGTGACTCGGCCAGCTGCCTTTGGAATCGCGACATGCGGATTCATGCTCTCAGCAGCGGTTATCACGACGACTTCCACACCAATGAAGGAGAAAGAAGCATTCACAAAAGCCGAAAGAAAACCCAAGAAGTGGCCGGTGGATCCAGAAATACCATTGAAGTCGACCCAAGCGCCAGGGTTATGCCAGTACCTGAAGCCAATACTCTGTCCATTAGGTGCACCACCAGATGTTATGACAATTGAGACGATAATGAGGCCTAGGAAGCAGCCAACCTTGATTGCACCAGCGATGACCTCGGATTCGCCAAAGAATCGCACGCTCATTAAGTTGATAGCAAGAATCAACACCAGGCTGATCGTGATAACGATGGCAGGAGACATACTAGTCCAATATCCAACCAGGATTGCTGATGCCGAGCACTCCGCGGCGATGGATATAGTGTAGCAGTATCCATAACTTAGGGCTAATGAGAAGCCTACAGCAGGATCAATGAAACGGCTCGCGAAATGCGGGAATGAACCTGCTGTTGGAATCTCAAAGTCCGTGAGCGCAACCTGCGGATCGAGGATGATGTACGTACCACTGTTGCCAATTCCGCAACACTTTGCATCACACACCACAACACACTGCCCACGATTACATAAGCAAGGAGTAGTCCGGCAGGCCCCGCAGTCGCATATGCTGAGCCCGTCCCGATGAAGAGTCCTGTGCCTATGCCAGAGCAAAATCCAATCATGGTGACATGATAGTCTTTCAGTCGACGTTGCGTTGCTCCATGGCCTCCAACATTGAGTTGTGGCTCGGTAATGAGTTTGTGTCCTGTGCTAACTTGGTTCAAAGGCGGGCAGTTTTCCACGTCCTGATTTTGGGGATGCATCTCGAAGAATAGTCTGAGGGCAGACAACCAAGTGATTCAATATCTCAGGGATCTTTCACGAGCAGCGATACTGTCTCATTTTTATCTAGGCTTCAGCTTGTCAGAGAATTTTTGTTGACACCATTAAAGCACGTCATCGGATCATCGCAAGCCTGGACCATTGCAAAGTTTTGTGTATGTTGGATACTTGAGGATCTCTCATACGCTGTCGTGGCCGGAAAAAGGATTGTATACCACATGTTGCCGGTACGTGGATCTAACAATGAGCAACGTTAACAACACAATCTCATCAATATGAATGCCTCCAGATCACTTGTTATTTGTTCCTGACGTCCCAATCCTTATACATGCACAACAACGCCAGGTACTACGCGACTACTTTAGACTAGTGCTGGGAGAAAAATTGGGGGAAGGAGAAATTTTCGCGTAAGCGGCACCACCTCGGCCTCTGCCTTACCGTGTTTGACTAAGCAACGCGCGGGACAGTGCAACGCGCGGAACATTAAAATTCTTAATACTACTTTATAATACTATATCTTAATAACTATAGGGAAATTAGAGGATATAATTATAGTAGTAGATATGTAGCTTTAAGGTAAAAAGATTCTATAGTAGAAGATTGTAGATAAATATAGTATTATACAATTAATACTAACACGCTAATACTAAGGTATTTCTATATCCTATAAGAAGGTATATTAATAATACTAGGCCCTTAACCTATAAGAGGAGTCTATACTTTTACTATATATAGAGTAACTAATATAGTAGGGCCTACCTTCTATATAAATAAATATTTAAAACTATAGTAGCTTTATAGCTTATAGGTAGCTTAGAGTTTACTAGCCTAATTATTTTATTAAAAAGTTTAATATTAACCTTATAAGTAAATAGACTACAGGTATTAATTATAACTACTTTAAAGCTAATAATTACTATAAGTATAAGGCCTAGTTTAATATAATAAGTTAAATAATTAATTAATATAATATATAGGCCTATAATATATATAATATAGATAAGAAAGGCTTTATACTAGGGATAGTAAGAAAATAGAAATAAGTATTTAGCTATTAATAATATAAATAGGAAGGCCTTAGGTAGTTTATATAGGATAGTAAGAGAACGTAGATTATGTATATTATGTGTATCTTAGCTAATAGAGATTCTATTACTCTACTCCTAATTTATAAGAGCTTAGCTAGTAATATTATAAGCTCCTAGGTAGAGTACCTATAGCTAAATAATAATATTAAATTTATAAGTAGTCCTATAGGATAGATAAATAATAAGATAGGCTAATGCTAGCTTAAGGAGGTATTTAATACTATAATATAAGAAAAGGCTAGCTACTTCTAGTAGCTACTAGTTATTAATAGCTATAGATCTTATCTAATACCTCTTTTTTTAGAGTATAGTATATATTATTATATTTTTATTACTTAGCTCCTAGCTTATAGTATGTATACGCTACAGCTACTTAATATAGGGATATTTAAGCCTCTATTTTTAGCTTACTTATATAATATATAATAATTTATAGAGGATACTTAAATAATAGTAACCCTCTTAAAAGGAGACTTCCTCTTTCTTTTTCTTACTGCCTAGAGGTCCTTCTTTTAAAAGGGAACTATCCTAAGCTTATTCTAGGTAATAGGCCTTTATCCCTTTAATTCCTCTAAAATACTCTATTAAATAGAGAAGAGGCTATTAATAATATATAATAGCATTATATAGTAGCTAGCTATAGCCTATAGATTAATCTAATATAAGCTAGATCTTATTTTAGGCTCCTAAAGGCCTTAGGTAGGTAAAAAGTTAATACAGGCTATATATAATGTAATAGTTTTAAATAAGCTACTTAGTTATAAAGTTAAGATACTATATAGTACTCTATACTAGCTATAAAGGTATAAGACTAATAATAGGCCTCTACCTATATAGGGAAGTAATACTAAGGCTACTAGAGCTATTATATAGGATTTTCTAAAGATTAAGGCTACCCTAGCTAAGCTATAACGTATAGAGAATAATAGATCCTATAATAAGCTAGTATAGCTAGATAGGCTATTTAAATAGGGTAAAGCTAAGAAAAAGAAAAAGTTAGAGACTAAGGCTAGGTATTAATAATAAGCTATAGATAAGATTAAGTATAAGAAGAAAAGGAAGGTAGAGTAGGCTACTAAGTATATAAGGGCTATTACTAGGGTAGCTTATATAGTAAAAACTTAATACCTTAAGATTTTTAAAATTTCTTAAAAGGGTAATAAGAAGAGCCTTAAGCTTACTATATATAGATCTTATATAAAGTAGCCTTCTTATTATTATATTATATATATTAAGCTACTATAGCCTATATTACTACCCTTACTAATATAGGCTATATATACCTATTAATTAAGGCAGCTAGTATATTTTAGGTAGCTAAAATATACTACAGGCCTAGTGTAATAACTATACTAAAAAATCTTATAATAATCTTTTTTGTATGTAGATTTACAGCCTTAAAAACCTATGTTATAGATATTGATGTTCCGCGCGTTACACCGTCCCGCGCGTTGCTTAGTCAAACACGGTACCTAGACGCACGACCACGCGATGCTTGTAGTTACTTATTAATAAGTATATCTGAAGGTCGCATGTCCTTCAAGAATAATATCGCCACGGTCAGCCTTCTTGTTCTGGCGCCAGTAAAAGAAGACCATCAAAATGGTTGAGAGAATCAGGTACAACTGCGCGCCAGTGACGGCCCAGAGACCAGTTCTGTAGTCGGGAGCCTCTCTTTCCATGAATACGGTCGAAGCATATATACCACCAATAGCTCCAAAACCGACCTGGAATCCAGATGCAACCCTAAAATTGTCAGTCGCCAATCCTCGCGTATATACTGTGACACTCACATGCGCAAGCTTTGGCCGCGAATATTGTTCGCCTGCCATGCCAAAGCCGTGGGAATATTGGCATTGGCGCCTGCAAGACCCATGAAAATACCAAAATAACGCGCATCGCCGTTTTCCGCATATGCTACAATCATCATCCCGATGATGCCTGTGAGAGCATTGAGAACGATGAAGAGAGAACGCGTCCGCCACTTGTCAGCTGCCCAGGAGCAGAACATTACCCAAGGTACTGCCGCGCAAGCGGGAGGCGCAGACATAAGGAAAGTCTTCTTTACACTGTATCCGAGGGAGCCTTGCAAAATAATCGGAATGAAAAATGCCAGAGCATAAACGATGGTCGTAACGGCAAAGAACTTCATGGCAAATGCCCAGAGTTCCCAGCGCTTGCACGCTTGCCAAAATTTCGACATTGTAAGCTCATCATACTCAGCATCGTGACGATCGCGATCCAGCTTGTCTTGGATGGACTTGACCTCATGCGGCTTGAGAAATGGCATTCGCGATTTGTAGACCTTGTCTGGGAAGTCAACGATCAAGAGACGACCAAGAATACCAAGGAACATGGTCATAGCCCCGTTTATGATGAAGATCCTAGCGGTCGTTAGAAAGCACGCACAGCATCTTGTTATGCTTCAAGCACTTACCATCGCCAACCAAGCCACCCATTCTGACCACTCAATGTCATACAGCCATATGCCAAGATCGATCCAAAGCCATTGGCGACGATGTTGATGCTGTAAAATGCTGCAAGACGTTTCTGTACTTCGAAACGTGTGTACCAGCAAGAGATAAGGTATACGCATCCAGGAAAGAAGCCAGCTTCAAAAAGACCTAGCAACAAACGACATACCACGATATCCTAAGGTTGGTCAGTTTTGCTGTTGACAAATTTCACGCTGTTTCCGTGTCCACTCACCTCCCACTTCTTCGCAAAGCCAGCCCCGAAGGTCACTACGCCCCAAGAGAAACAAAGAAAACCCAACCAATTGGCAGCGCCGACCTTCCGAAGAACGACGTTACTCGGGATCTCGAAGATAAAATATGTGACGAAGAATACAAGGAGTGCGATGGAATACCGATCACCCTTGTTGAAGCCCAGCTCTACATTCATGCCAGCAATGCGAGCCGCAGAGATCTGTACTACCAAGTCAGTGTCCTATACAAAAGATGCAGATTTTGGACATGTAGAGGGGGACCTACGTTGATGCGATCAATTGCACTGATGGCATAGCATGCACCAAGTATAGGAATCAGTCTGAGATCAGTCTTAAGTCTAGCATAAGGTCAGTCTGATGTGTAGCATTCACGACTTGCCATGACTTACGTCGACCGCTTCACAAGCTTCTTCTCGTCTTCTGTAAGGACAACGTTGTCATCCTTGCTACTTACGACATTTTCAACTTCAAGAGCGCCAGGGTTTTTCTCTACATTGTCGACATTGTCGTAAGAAGTCATGATCTGTAAATGTCGTTGTCACCAGGATCGTCAAAAATTGGGTCACAACTGATAGGAAGGGTTTTGAGTCAGTAGCGATCGGAATCGAGGACAGTGATATCTAGCTTTGGTTGTTACCAAATAATATACACCCTATAGGCCGTTCTTATACATCCACGAGACATTGAAAGCCCCTCCAAGCCTCCATGCCGCATGCGCCTCTCCTTTCTTCTTGCTCCCCCGTTGCACAGCATATGCCCAGATCCCAAGCCTTGGCGAGATTGTTGATCTGCTACGCGATTGGGTCATATCCTCAAGCATGCTTGCTCAGCTTCTTCCCCGCATTTTGCCAATTCTTCCTCAGGTGCAATCCTACAGACCCTGGTTGACTTGTAAGAGAGTGAGTGGCTGTGATGACACATTAAGCGAAGTGGTTGTTGAAGCATGACAGAGATACCGAGGATGCTACTGTGCTGCGCGAGTTGTGATGGGCGGATGTGGCAGCTTGATGTGCCCAGTATTCTGTAAATACTGCCGCTTTGCTACTTCACGCCGCATTTGCATCTGAATACAGCCTGTGGTGTTCTAAACATTCTGTACTATCTGTTTGCGCTGGAGTCGTGTCTGAAAAAGGGTGCTTGGGTGCACGGCAGAACTTGATTGGTGGCGCGGGTGGAAATTGGAGGAAAACAAGCAAAGAGATCTGCGCACTTCGAGAATCGCAGCGGGCTTGTTCCATCAAATAGCGACACAAGGTACCACAAACGATACCTGACAGGTTGACGACGAGATGTTAGCTGAGGATCTGAGATTGGAGGTGTAAGAAATGTCGGGCAGTATCCACATTAGGAAGCCGCACTTCCAGCAAGTTGCCAAATGAAACCGCTTGTCCGCACCACGCCAGGCGCAATTTCATTCAGACATCGCACTCAGATTTCCAGTCCTGAGGGTGCCTCATGCGCGGTTATAGCCACTAGCAAAGTTCCCCATGTTGGGGGGCTTGACATACTTCAGGGTCATGTGGCCATCACAAACCTAAGCACGCCTAGGGTCATGTCTGATAACATTGAAAACATCATACATGCACCCAACTCGGGTTGCAGATGTCCAAGACCCAACAGGAACCGAGGTATGATTCAGCGGCCACGAGTCTAACACGAAGACTCTGGTGGCTGCGAACCAGCGGTAAGCTTTAAAATACATCAAACCTCTTGTATTATGCTGTTCATCCTGGCGTTTGATATGTCCTGGTCTGCAGGATAGTACCTCAGGATTGAAACATCATCCTAGCTCTTGATGCGCTTTGGCATGTCCTGGAATGGCTGCTTGGAAGTGCGAGAATCGTGGTTAAGAGAACTCATCCGCCTCAACTCATCCGCTAAGCATAGTCTACATTGAAATTGCAATCACTGAGAACATTCATTGTTGTAGAAGCTCAGATACAGGCTGTCACGCTCCAGAGGTCAATCGTACCCTCTATTGCCTGATGGTCATCACAAGTTACGGTTACATTTCAATCACACTTTTAGCTGCTGTGCTACTTACATACCTCTTGCTTAACCCTTCAATCACTTGCAATTGAACTCTTCGTAGTCTTCTTGCTATTCCGACTGGTACTTCTTGTATACAGTAAGCGAATCATCCGCGTCGGATAGTGTTTGGACAATTTCGACACTGACATCGCCTAAGCCAACCTGATTGATTCGGGGCAAACTGATATAATGTTTCAGTTCTGTTAATTGTAGTAGAGTGCTTCCATAATAGGGTTATTTATAATAATTGTTTGATGATATATACTGTATCCAATTCTATATGTCCTTTCACATCCAAGTCCAATTTATCACTGAAGATCAATGAATTAGTCTTGTTCCTAAGGTTCCTGTCTGTCACGATGACAAGACGCGCTTTGAGCTGGAACGCATGTACACGAGTGATGCGTGTCTTTAACAAGTGCTCTAAGTTATCATTATTCGCTATACACTAAAGCCTTAAGAATCTATAATCCTTGAATCGAATATAATTGATTGTAGCGGTAACATCTACTATACGCGCTTATGTAAAGATTACTTATAGATAATGTTAATCTACCATAGGTAATTTAGAATTTACTATCATTAATGTATACAAGGGAAAGGTATACAGGTTTAGAAGGAACTAACAAACAGAACACAGCTATAAGCTATCCACCAGATACACGTTCTCGATCACGCGTTGGATTCTAGTAAGCCTGGCTAGTTCCCATACATGTGCGTTGCGGAAGTAAGTATTAGCAAAAAGAGCAAAAAGAGCAAAAAGAGCAAAAAGAAAACAGTTCTTAGCGTCCTGGAAGCTTGAGACTTATTCATAGCAAAAAGATTAGACACTGTGGGAATTGAACCCCAACCGGGGTCGACGTAGGTGTTGTTAGGTCGGGTGGTACAGTAGGTTAGATGACGTTGGACGTGATCACCGTCCGTAGGTAACGGCCCGCGAAACGCATCGATGCACGTTCCTGGTCTCGGGAAGCCTCCGCTCAGACTTCAGTCGTGCTACCCTCCACGACACAACGCCTGGATGCGCCACAGTATCCACAACGCCGTGCTTTCCAGTACAGAGCCCATGGCCGCACACTTCCGCTCCGTGACTCGAGTGAGGTGCATCGCCTCGTAACGCATTGCGCTTACCAGCATACGCCCTGCCAGATGGTCCCGCCACTCGAAGACGACTGCGATGCCTGCGTTCCCGAATATGCGCGCCAGAGAAGCCCAGTGAACGTGGCTGTGTCTGCCCTGCCCTTCCTGCTCACCTTTTTTGCGGTAGCATTTGTGGCAGCGCAGCGACTCTTTCCTGTGCTCTCCGGTGAAAGTGCCCGCAGAGCGCCTCACGATGGCGCAGTGCGACGGCCGGGAAGAGGCTCCCTCCTCAGTGCCCTTCGCCCGACTACACGATCGCTTGCCATCCTCATATTCTCGACCAACATCGCACTCTCTGCCGTGCTCGCCGAGCTCATCTTCTGCGAAATCTCCAACACGGTAGACCACGCGACTCGGGCGCTGGCTCTGAAGATCACCCTGCCATCGCTGCTGTTTCTCCTGATTGTTGCGACGCCTGCCTTTGAGATACATTCTGTCATCACCGGGACGGGTCTGAGTGTCAGCGAAGCAGAGAAAGGTCGCAGAAGGATCGCGTGGCTGTTGGAGCTCGTTGGACTTGGACTATGGCTTGGAGGCTTCTGGTATCTCGGTCGGGGCTTGTTGGGATCGTATCTACACGAGAAGTCCTACGTGCAGGACCATACAATTAGCGAGGGGTGCTTGGAGAGAATCGGCATCATTGGCATCAGTTTGATGGCATCACTGGCTGGCTTCGCGGCGATCTCGTCCCTGTGGCAGACGTTTGCCGTCAAGAACCACCCAGTTACCGACGCTGATATTGGTCGAAAACAGGCGGGGATCCAGGCAACCAACGACATGCTTCTGACCAAAGAAAGCCGTCTCCGAGCGGTCGAGCGCAAGCTGTCGGACAATCCACAGCAAGGTTTCATGGGCCGCGTCGTCGGCACGATCCGTGGCAACCCAGACGTGCAAGAACGCAATACACTGCGGCTTGAAATCCAAGGCCTGGAGACCATGCGCACCACTCTCCAGAATTCTCTTACTGTCCTCCACAACCGCCGTCAATCTCAATTGCGCTCCTACACAGCACACGGCCGTGTGCTCAACATGGTTTCATATGGCTTTGCACTGTACTGTGCATACCGCGTAGGCGCCACAACAGTCACCACGCTCCGCCGATTCTCATCACCCACCACGAACTTCTCGAGCAGCGACCCAATCAACAACTTCCTCGCCCTCCTAGCAAAACACTGGGACCCGACCATCGACCGCGTGGCATGGAGCCGGACCATATCCTTCCTGCTGTCGGGTGTCATGCTGCTTCTCTCCTTCAACAGTGTCCTCCAAACTTTCTTCCTATTCGCACGCATTGTACCAGGCATTTTGCAGCACACCAAGACTAACTTTGCACTCATCATCTCACAGATTGCGGCGACGTATGTCATCAGTTCGGCGTTGTTGTTGCGCAGTAACTTGCCTCCGGAGATGAAGAGCAAGATTGGAGACGCGCTGGGCGCACCGCTGGAGCCTGGATTCACGGAGAGGTGGTTTGAAGGCTGGTTCTTGGCGGCTAGTTCTTTGACGTTTCTGGGGCTATGGATTGGACGGCGGCTGAGAAGTGGTGGCTTGGATGAAGATGATGAGAGAGGAGATGCCGATGTCGAGCTTGGGAAGCAGAGCTGAAGTAACATAGCTGCGAAGAGGTTGGAGACAGATATGTTTTATGCACTTTACACTTGTTTCATAGCATGGAGTTGATATTGATCTGTGACTACCAAGCTGACTTCACGTTCGGTTTCACGATGCACAACACGCTGTCTCGACTCAACGGGAAGTACTACATCTTTACTTCGTGACTTTTGGAACAGTAGATTCTGAGAACCAGCTCTTCGGTTACCGCCACCACTCCTGTTCAAGACTGCTGTAGCAGTATAACTCAGCAACGACAACAGTGTGATCCATATTCATGAATCAAGCATTCTCACCCATATTGCTGCGTCAACACTTCCTGCCCATGTTGCTGCGTCAGCACCTCGCCATCCCATCACATACGCGGGATTTATCAAGCCCTACCTACATCAGGTATGTTTTAAATTGGGGCCAGGAGGGGCCCGGCGTGTTGACGTCGTTGGCTGGTTGCCCAATCGCAAGCGTGACGTCACAAAGCTCGATGGAGGTAGCGGGGCACAGGGACGCGATATGAAAGGGGGCACTTTTGTTGCGGGAGCTGGAAGTCATCGACTGTTGAATCTTCCTTACACACAAAACCGAAATCCGGACCTTTTCTTATTCAATTCGAGGAAGAAGTTGAGGCCCTCCCTGCACGAAGGTATGTTTCATGGACGAGGTGATACAACGACGTGCGTGATGGCACGGAATACTAACACCACGATAAACAGCTCCCTTGTTTTCCCATCTGCATCTGCAAAACTCGAATCACGCTCAGACACATCACATCACATCAGTACGTCGCTGCTAACCCCCTCACCCCCATCCCGCGCTCCACTGATCACTTACCCTCTAACTCACCCCTCCCCTCCCAGTCCCCAACCCTCACCCAACACCAACCCATCACCACCGCAAGCATGTCCGCCCCGCAACCCGGCCGCCAGTCCCCAGAGCCCGCGCGCCAATCCGACGCGCAGTCCGGCCAAACCACGGCGAACGCCAACGAGCAAGGCGCGGGCCCTGCGCAGGGCGCGCAGAAGGCGAGCGACGAGGCCAAGAGCGGTCTGCAGTCGAACCCAGAGCACCCGCTTGCGAAGCACAGCGAGGAGACGACGAGCAAGAAGGTCTGAGGAGAGTGTGCGTGGAGTGTGTAGAGGAGGGACGCGTGAGAGTATGGCGGGGGGAGGCAAGCGGGGGGAGGGGGAAATGCCAGTACATTGCGACATGAAGTAACATGCAATGCCATTGATTGTAGCATGTGCTTGGAAGCCAAAACATATTTCTACAGGAGAACCTTGAACATGTAATAATGACATGTAGCCGCATCGTGAACTTATCACCTAACTCCACACGGCTAAGAAGCAGCTCGAAAGACACTCACGTTTCGTTTCATCCAATGACCTCATTGCCCCCACAATACTAATTGCTTGAAGAATTACGCTGGCTTCATGCCATGTTCAAGTCAACCGTGTATCATTACGAATAGTCGTATGCTACCAATTATCTCCCAATACTTGGGCCTACGTACGACGCATCTACACCCACTGCCTTGAGTCCAAGGAGAATAAAGCGGTTGGCGTCGTAGCTAAGCATAACGATCGTTCGTGTTACACCCCGACTAAGTGTCCTCAGCATGCACCACTGGGCCCGCCTTTGGCGACCGAGGAGGCGAGTCAAATTGTGAATTATGCGCCTTTTGTGAAGCCTCGATAAGACTGTTGACGTACGACATCGAATCCTGCTTTTGCTCATTTTCAGTGTTTTCGCTTCCCAGGCTCAAGCGTGCTGTATCCTCGGTCAAGTCCGTGCCGCTCGAGGTTGTTGCACGTGTAGATACACCGCCTTGGTCTTCCTCGTCGCTGCTCATGGACGCATCACTGAGGTCGGGACTATCGAGGTTTTGCAGATGAGGACTCTTCATGAGCACCGCCGGGCTCTTCGGATCTTCCAAGTTGGCAGCACTTGCCTCATCTTCGTCTTCAGATTCACTCTCCGGCGGACGAGCCACTTGTGCTAATGGATGCGTGTCGACGGAAGGCTTGTGAGCACCAGCAGCAGCAGCACCGACTGCTGCAGCCTCCTCCTCGTTCGCAAAGAAGCTGTTTCTAGGGCTATTGACATCGATAAGGCTTTCGCTCTTGGCCAAGATGTCTCTGTAGCCTTGTCGATCTGGATCGTTGGCCCGTTTGCTCCTCGCTTTGTCACGTTTTGATGTGGGCCGCACGACAATGACAGGAACTGGCGAATGCTGTAGGCAATACTTCGATACACTGCCAGGGAGCAGGCCCTGGAATCCTCCGAGACTCTTTCCTCGGGTTCCCACAACCAAAATCGCTGGCTCATACAAGTTGATCTAGAAAAGTCAGCCTCAAGTCCCGGGTTCTGCAGGTCTGCCTACCATGTCGTCAATGACTTTGTTCACTTTCCCAATGGAGAACTCCAAAATCAAATTGATAGCCTTATTGTCGTGATTGCGACTTTGTATGTCCCTCATGGTCGCTTCAGCTTCAGTCCTGTACCGCCCTGTTTCAACACTGCGATCCCCGGCTATCGCGTCCTCCTTTTCCACCACTCGCAGGCAGACAATTTCGTCACCATCATCAACGAGTTCATTGATGAGCCACTGCAGTGCGTAGACCGAATACTCGTTCTCGTCAAAGCCGCACAAGAAGGTTCTTGACCTTTTTGTGTACTCGTAGTCCTTGTGCTTCGCGATGAGCGTGAATGAGCTCTCCTCTATAAAGTCTGCGGGCTTGTCGAAAGTGTCGAATGAGACGCGTGGCTGGAAGACGCTGCGCAAGTCAGCTAAGACTGGTTAAACCAAAGGACAGCCTTGAGAACATCCGCAGGCCGACCCGCTCGTGGCTCGCCCGCAGAGCCACCCGCCATCCAGAACGCATACTTCGCCATGACTGTCAAAGAGGGTCGAGTAAAAGACGGGCGGGCCGGTGGGAGCAGTCTGGGAGTGTATGACTTACGGCGGAGGGGGTGGTGACGACAGGCGGCGCCTCTCACGCGGCTTCGGACTGCCTTTGGGCAAGGTCGTATTCCGGTGCGCCAGAAATTGGATAGAGGGTCGTCGTGGCTCGTCGAGGCCGTGCGGTCCACCAGTGGGAAGCAGCAGAGGGCTCACTGTGTAATTGCGCGGCGCTGGCGAAGAATGCCGTGCGTCTCGAGACGTGGGGGAGGCGCTCATGGCGGGCTCTGGGGTCGAGGATGGGCACACGGGACACGATGTAGCCCAATGGTAGGCGGAGAGGATGTCCCGGAGCTCCGATCGTGAGATAGGTGCTGGCAAGGGGAGCTACTGCAACCGGAGGGACCTGCTGTGTGTCGTGGAGAGGCCTTGGCGCGGGGGGAAGCAGCTGCGCGGGGCACGCAAACACGGATGCTGGCTGGCGGGTGAGGGACGTGTGTGGCACTGTGGCTAGGAGGGAGGCGAGAGAAGTGTGGTGAAAGAAAGAAAGAATACATGTATCGACGACCAGAGTACCCTTGGGTCCAGCCGGAGCAACTGGCAGGGCCGTTCCGAGCGTCCACACATCTTGGCTGCTTGGTGGTGTCGCGCCTTCCGCCGCCGCGAACAGACCCGGCAAACAAAGCCATACGTTACAAGGTACGTGCGCTGTGCTGCGTGCATGACCTTCATCGTGCATCTCACTGATGCGAATGATCCGTGCTGCAGCCGCCAGGGCAGCGATGTGGATGCTTCAATTCATAGCAAGGTACCTAGCAAGTGCGAAAATTCGTGAATGATGTCATTGCCGTCATCCAAGCATACCGTATCTACATGTACCTACCACCCTACCTAGGTACATACCTCTCGACCTAACCGAACGTGCTTCCAGCAACCCTTAAGCAAGAGACTTGACTTCGCCAGCTGTGAGCTTGCCATCTCCAATCAGTCGCTGAGCCTCGTCCTTGAAGATCTGGGTAATCTTGCCGGCGTCCTTCTCGCTGCTGAGCTTGCTGGTAAGAGCTGCCAGCTCCTCGTGGTCGATCTTGGTGATGACGAGGTCGGCGTCGTTGAGAGCGCTGTCAATCTGCGACGCGGGGGCATCACCGCCGCTGTGGAAGTAGTTGGCATCTTTGACCGCAGCACGAACGACACGCTTGTTCTTCTTCGCAGCGTTCTTAGCCGCCTCCTTGGCTTTCTTGTTGTCAGCTTTTGCAGCCTTCTCACTAGCTTCTTTCTCCGCAGCAGCCTTGGCCTCTTCTGCCTTCTTGCGCTCCGCTTCTTCCTTGGCAGACTTCTCTGCAGCCTCTTTGTCAAGACGGCGCTTGTTCTTCTGCGCATTCTCAGCCTGGCGGAACTTCTTGATGCGCTCGTCGAGCGCTAGCGCGTCATCCACTAGCTTGCGAAGACGAGCAGTGTCTTCCGTCTTCTTCTTGCGACGGGCGGCCTGGTTCTTGCGTTCAACGTGACGCTTCTGGTCACGGTTCTCGTTGTCATCGGGCACATCCTCGTCGAGGTACTCGAATGTCCTCCAGCTGTCGAAGTTGTACCAGAAATTGTAGAAGTGCTCGACGTCCTCCTTGCTGCTCTTGTCGTTGCCCAGCTTGGGCACAGGTTGCTGGTTGGAGAAGCGGCCTTCTGCTTCGAAGACCTTGCCCCACAGCTTGTAGAAATTTCCCTTCTGCGTCTCCTTCTTCGTGGGCGGCTCGACCTCGGCACCCTCGTCCACCGAGTCGAATTGCCTGCGTCGGACAGGGTCGGAAAGGACCTCGGTGGCCTTCTGAATACACTTGAAGAACTGGTCGTCCTCGGTGCTACCAGCAGCAGCCTTCTTGTCAGGATGGTGCTTGAGCACCTTTCTGCGGTGAGCACGCTTGATCTGATCCTCGGTGGCTCGGTATCGCAGGCGAGTTATGCCCAAGACAGCGTAGTGGTCTTGTGACTGGTAATGGATCAGCATATGCATATAAAGTCAGTGGTTGGTCGGCCTACCTTCCAGTCCTTTGCCTGGCGCTGGAGCAGCATCGGGTCCTCGGGCTCATCAACGTCATCTGGGTCTTCCTCCTCGACTTTCTTGACATTGGCCTGGGCTTGGATGCGCTCGTCCTCGGAAAAGGTGCGTTTATGGCGCTTCTGTAGAACGCATCAGCAACCATCATTGCGGTAACAATTTCCGATCGACCTACTCTGCGGGCATACGCCAGAAAGTGCGGGCCAACGGGCTCAATGTTGCGATCGTTGGCCTGGCTGAGCTGACCAACCGCCTTGAAATCCTTCTCGCCCGCCCAGCCCGTAGGCAGGACAGGCAGCGGCAGCGCAATCTCGACGTTCGCCATTGCCTGGGGGGGTGGTTGTGGTTGTGGTGGGGGAGCGGAAACAGAAACAGAAAAAAGAAATTGATTAGACAGCTACACGATGCGCGCTAGGGGGCCATGCACGCTAGCACTAGCGCCAGCCTAACTCCGGCCCCAGATTCCTCCCGTCTACGTCGCAATAGTGACTGTGTTTGCTCCATTGCGGCGGCTTGGTGCATGTTCTAGCATGGTGCTCTCTTGAGTTCATTATTTTCGGGTGTTTTATTCTATATTTCTGCTCTTGATCTATCATCAACATGTTTCAGGGCCTCCAGGTAACGCCGCTGTTCTTCCATCCATGTGCTGCTGAAGGGAGGCTGACCGGCCACAGCGCATTCGCGGCGCCATCGATGCGCGCATAGCAGAAGAACAGGCCCGCCAGAAGTCCAGCCAGCAGACGCCGCCGCCGCGATCCAATTCCACTCCACGACGTTCAAGCTCGCGCAACCTATCGCCCTCCAAGCGGCCGACCCGCTCAAAGGATGCAGACAGCGGCAGGACTGCGCCCGCTGGCAAAGGCCCGGATCCCTCCGAATTCGAGCCCGAGTTCGTGATTGGAGAGGAGGACGACCAGTCCAGCCGGGCGACCACCCCGCAACCCAAAGAGAAGGCGCAAGTCGCCGAGTCTGGCAACGAGCATGGCGAGACCACAAACGAGGGCCAGCAGCCGGCCGAAGCGGATGAGAAGCCGGAGAAGGCGCCCGAACTCCCACCGCACGTCCAAGCGCGCCTACGCAAGCTGGACAAGCTGGAGCCAAAGTACTCAGGTAGGGGCGAGACATGAGGCATGCTCAAGCATTGGCTTAGACTAAGACCGCTTCCAGAACTACTACGGTCGTACCGCATCGCACATGCCAGAATCACCACCATCGAGGCCTTCGAGAGCTCCCTCCGCGAACACACGCCGCTGACCTCCATCAACGACACATCAGCCTTTGTCGAGTATCTCGGACAACTCAATGTGAAAAGCGACATGCTGATGGAGGAACTCAAGAGGGTTTCAAAGGAGCGTGATGAGCTGAATAAGAAGCTGGAAGGCGCCGAGAAGCGCGCCAACGACGCATCCGACGAGCTGGAGAGGCTTAAATCTCAAGCGCCACCTGCATCGAGTGCGGCCGACGATGACACGACTACATTGGCTGAATCAATCGCACCTTCCACCACAACCGAGACTAAGCAGGGCGACGCCACAGAACACACTGAGGAGTTCTTTTCTTACGACAGTGAGCTACCCCGCCTACAATCCCAGTTACAGGAAAGTGAGCAGAAAGTGGACAAGCTGGAGAAGGAGAACGAATCACTCAGGTCGGAATTAGCAACGGCCCAAGACTCTGCCGAATCTTTCATGAAGAATCTGGAAACGACCACCAACGATCTGAATTCTTTCCGGGAGACTTATCAGCAGATCCAGCGAGAGGCGGACGAGCGTGCGAACGAGTTGAGCGGCACGGTCAGCCAGCTCAAATCAAAATTGGAATCCGCGGAAAGTGATCTTCTCAAGCACAAGGACGACCACGATCGGAACACAAGAACCATTGCCGAACTAAAGGAGAACCTCGCGAAGTCTACCAAGGAGCTAGGGGATCTGCACGCAGAGCAGGGCGAAAAGATCGTTGAGGATGATCGAGCGGAAGAATTGCAAAGACAAGTTATCAAGCTCGAAGCCGACCTCGCCCAGCTGCGGGACTCACACGCCAAGAGCGAAAAGCGACATGAGACTATGAACGGCCTCATGATCAATCTCCGAGAGCAGCTCAAAACTACTGAAGCAAAACGTGATAGCGCAATCACGGAATTGGACAAAGCTAAGAAGGACCTGGAGAGTGCGATCAAGGAGAAAGACAACAATGCTCAGAAGGCTCCCGCTGTAGCGTCGGCACCTGCACCTGCTCAGCCTCAAATAGTATTTCCACAGAACACGACCTCGGCCTCCTCCAAGAAGAAGAACAACAAGAAAAAGAAGAAGGGAGGACAAGCGCAGAGCGCTGGTGGAGCCATGACTCCAGAGGGTACACCTAGCGAAGCTGGAGATACCAGTGGACTGCTCAGTCCTCGCGATGCAGAGTTCCCATCTGCTCACTCGGAAGAAGCACAGAAAAGCATTGCTGAGCTCAAATCGGAGCTGGAAGAGAAGACCAATGCGATTGAAGCGTTGCATGCCGATATCCAATCTAAAGTGTCGTCGTTCGAAGCACTGAAGAAGAAGCTGAAGGACCAAGATGATATGCAGGAGGAAATTGATACGCTGCGACAAGATCTGCTTGACTTTGGCCTTGAGCATACGGAGGCCAAAGACAGGGTCAAAGAGCTTCAAATAGAGAAGAATGCGCTTCAAGCGAATCTGACGAAGCTTGAGGGCGAAATATCCGAATTGAAGACCGACAAGGCAGCTCACGATTTGTCCACGAAGGAAAGGGAGTCTTTGGCAGCCGAGTTCCAAGAGTTGAAGACCAAGTCAGATAATCTTCAGACAGACCTAGCGGTGGCTGAAAAACTTGCGGCATCACGCTTCAAAGACCTCACTGACATGCGGGACATACTGCAAAAAGCACAGCCTGAGCTGACTTCTCTCCGCAGAGAAGTTGCCGAGCTTCGTACTACACGAGACGAGCTGTCTGTCAAGCGCACAGAAGTGCAGCGTCTCGAGGGACGAGAGAAGGATCTTCAGTCTGAGGTCACGGCTTTCCGTACACAGCTTTCGGACAAGGAAAGGGATCTCAAGAGTCTTCGCGAGAAGATCAAGCAAGAAGTCGCACAACGAGCAGCGCTGGAAGAGACGAATCGAAAGATACAACGAGATCTTCAGAATTCGGAAACGGAACGCAAAGACGTCATCGAGGCCCGTGAGAGGTTTTCCAAGGATCTGGCCAAGGCACAAGAAGATGTGAAGGTGTCGAGGGGTAGGGTGCATGATTTAGAGGAGGAAGTTGCAAGACTGAAGCGGGATGCGGAAAGTTTACGTGACGATATCCAGCTCAAGTCTGCGCAATACACAAGCGCACAGGATCTGATGAACAGCATGCAAGATCAAACGCAGGAGATGTCGACGCAGATGAAGGAAGTTCGCGAGCGAAGCGAAAGTCTGGAAGAAGAACTCGCCGACGCCCATCGACTGCTGAGTGAGCGTGGTCGGGAAGCAGATACGATGAGGCGGTTACTCAACGATGCACAAGGTCGAGCTGACGCTCGAATCCGCGAGATGCAGGAGCGACTGGATGTTGCTGTGGAAGAGCGGGAGCGTGCGGAAGAGCAAGCGAGTACGTTTGGTCGGCGTCGTGCTCGTGAGCTTGAGGAGCTCAAGCAACGAGTGCGAGATGCCGAACGTGGTCAGGCTCGAGCGATTGAAGACAAGAACGAACTTTTGCACGCCGATAGAGAGCTCGGACGTCAACGAGACGAGTTGGAGAAGCAGGCAGCGCAGGCAAAGGAGGAGGCAGCGGAGGTCAGGGCTGCCATGGCTCAACTCCGAGACGCGCTCGACGAAAGCGAGAAGCAAGCACGTGAATTGGAGAAGGAAAAAGGGGAAGTTCGCCGGGCTTTTGATGAGACACAAAGCCGGTTGGAGAAGCTCCAGAAGTCCAACAAGGTATTTTTTTTTATCTCCCTACCATGTTGGTAGTAATATGTTTCTTGTACTAGACTAACGCAATGACAGATGATGTCTGAGGAGCTTCGATCCATGAAGACGCGCGGGTCAGAGTCAAATGCTCCGTCTTTGTCTTCACGGACGTCGATGGAGTCGTCACGAACACGGCTTGCGTCGCCAGGGCCAAAGGGCGGATCTCCGGCAGACGCGATCGATTATGTCTATCTCAAGAACGTGTTGCTGCAATTCTTGGAGCAGCGGGACAAGAAGTACCAGCAACAACTGATTCCTGTGCTTGGGATGCTGTTGCACTTTGATAAGAAAGACGAGCAAAAGTGGATGGCAGCGGTGTCGGCGAAGTAGAGGGGAGGGGGTATGTCATGGGCAGGTGAGGGTGGGAGGATTGGGGAGGGTTGGGGAGGGTTGATGAGGGACTAGGGCTGGGTGTACTGATGGTGGTTGGGATTATGTTTGGCGTTTGCATAGCGACGGGTGTGTGTGTGTCTCTGGGCACAAGTGCACACATGTATTGTTGGGTAGATGATACAGGGGGATTCGAATTGATCAGATAGGTGATTGATTATAGATGGGTAATCATAATGAAGCGGTCAGCCAGTGTGGGGATTGATGTGTGGAAACGAGTATTGTGGTAGTGGTGGGAGGGGTGCGGGGGTGGTGTGGTAGATACATGTAGGGGTGGTGGTGAGGGGAAGGGGTAGGGCGGTAGACTGGTAGACTGGGTGACCACTGACTGGGCTGAAATGGTTGGGGCCAAGTCGAGGCAACGGTGATGTCATGGTGCTGGCGTGCTTGATGCCGGGCCAAGCTACCAGGCGCAGCAGCGCACAGCAAGCCATGTCAGGGCAGCGTTGCCAGCCACACCGGCCGCATCTCCAATCCACCCACCGCGATTGCCACGGACACGTTTTTTCCTCGAGTTGCAGCCCGCCCCGTCGACGCGCGATCCGCACAGCACTTCGGCAGCGAACGTGAACTCATCCCGTGTCGTCTCAGACTGCAGAGGACGCCGCCAGCGCGCCAATCAGGGGGCCGTGACCGCCCTGACCGCCCAGCCCGCCGGCCAGCCAGCCAGCAATTGAAGAAATCGCAGGCCGCAGGCAGTGCGACGACACCGCGCCGGGGCCAGTGCCGCTGCTCTGCCGACTCGCGCTCCCCCCACTGCCACGGCCACGCAGCATCTCTCCGCCCTGTGCAGCCCCGTGCCCGCCGCCCGATGAGCGCTGACGGCCGTGTCCGCAGCGCCTGAACGCAGCAGCAGCCGCAGAACACCACCCGTCGAGCACCACCCACGCCCGCCAGCCCCAGGCCCGCGCGCGTGGCGGGGGCGAGTGACAGCGACAGCCACAGCCACAGCGAGCGACAGCGACAGCGACAGCGACAGAGCCCGCGACCGTGCCCGCGACGATGAACGGCGGCGACATCAAAAAGGCGGCCATCAACAAGGCCAAGCAGGTGGCGCACGCGGCCAACGGCAGCGCAGGCAAGAAGCGGCGGAAGGGCCAGGACCTCAAGCCCATCATCACCACCGAGCAGCAGCAGGGCGCCCACGCTGCATCGCCGGGCCGCCAGGGCTCCTTCCACCAGCAGCAGCACCAGCAGCAGCAGCACAAGTATGTGTCCCCCGCCTCTGCTTTCTTTTGCGATTCCTTGTTCTGCCTTCTCCCCTCCCCTCCCATCCTCTCCTCTCCTGTCCCCCCCCTCCCATCCCATCCCCTCATGTCCTCCCCCCGCGAAGATGCACTTTGGCCCCTCCCCCCCATCTGTCCCCCCCATCCTCATTGACCCCGCAGTGCCCACAAAATGTACGGCGCCCAGCTCAGCCACTCGCCCGACTCGGACTCGTCCAGCGTCGACGAGGCCGACCACACCGCCGACGAGGAGGACTCGGAGGACTACTGCAAGGGCGGCTACCACCCCGTCCAGGTCGGCGAGGAGTACAAGGACGGCAAGTACACCATTGTGCGCAAGCTGGGCTGGGGCCACTTCTCCACCGTCTGGCTGAGCAGAGACAACGCCAGCGGCAAGCACGTCGCCCTCAAGGTCGTCCGCTCCGCCGCCCACTACACCGAGACCGCCCTCGACGAGATCAAGCTGCTCAAAAAGGTCGTCGACGCCAACAAGGACCACCCCGGCCGCAAGCACGTCGTCAGCCTGCTCGACTCGTTCAACCACAAGGGCCCCAACGGCGTCCACGTCTGCATGGTCTTCGAGGTCCTCGGCGAGAACCTGCTCGGCCTCATCAAGCGCTGGAACCACCGCGGCATCCCCATGCCGCTCGTCAAGCAGATCACCAAGCAGGTCCTGCTGGGCCTCGACTACCTGCACCGCGAGTGCGGCATCATCCACACCGACCTCAAGCCCGAAAACGTCCTCATCGAGATTGGCGACGTCGAGCAGATTGTCAAGACGTACGTCAAGGACGAGCCCTCCACCAAGGACGCCGACGACAGCCACAGGAACGGCAGGCGGAGACGGAGGACTCTCATCACCGGCAGCCAGCCCCTGCCCAGCCCACTCAATGCCACTTTCAACCACGCAGAGCTTGCCGGCTTTCCAGGCAGCACCACACAGAGCCTCAACCAGGTCGTAAACGAGAGCACAGGTAAACATTCCCCCACCACAACTGTCTCCAGTCCTTCCGCTTCCTCTTCTTTTCCAGACGGCGTTGTAATGAGTGGTGCTTTAGCAGCTTCCTCCGCAACTTCCAATCTGTCCATGGCAGAGCGACTCGGCATAAAGGCCACCTCTAGCGACGACGACGTCCAAAAACAACGAGAAAAGACGGCGTAAGTCTGCTGGCCCCATATAACCATCGTTGCACTATTGACTGTGAGCAGCGATCTCCTCACGAGAGATATATCAGGAATCAGTCTCGATAAGCAAAGTACTCCTGCATCGGGCAAATCCGAGCTCGAGCAGCAGGCCGAAAAAGCGTTTGAAACAATATCAGTCAAAATCGCCGACCTGGGTAATGCATGCTGGGTTGGCCATCACTTCACAAACGACATCCAAACGCGGCAGTATCGATCCCCAGAGGTTATTTTGGGAAGCAAATGGGGAGCCAGCACAGATGTGTGGAGTATGGCAGCAATGGTATGACTTGGCTGGCTTGGATGGATGGTTGCAACGTCAGCTGACACATGTCCAGACTTTTGAACTCATCACGGGCGATTATCTTTTCGATCCCCAATCTGGCACAAAGTACGGCAAGGATGACGACCACATTGCCCAAATTATTGAACTGCTTGGCACCTTCCCCAAAGGGTTATGCATGTCTGGAAAATGGTCGCAAGAAATCTTCAATCGCAAGGGCGAGCTTCGCAATATTCATAGATTACGACACTGGGCGCTCCCGGACGTCCTCCACGAGAAATATCACTTCAGTTCGGACGAGAGCAAGAAAGTAGCTGCCTTTCTGCTACCTATGCTCGAGCTTATGCCAATCGACCGCGCTAACGCAGGCGGCATGGCCGGCCACGAATTCCTCAAGGACACGAAAGGAATGGAAAACGTCGACCTTGGCATACCAGTCGGCAGCAAGGGCGACGGAATCGAGGGCTGGGCGACGGAGATCAAGAAGACCCGGTAGTTTCGGTGCTCCTCCGCATCATCCTTATCGCCTCAGTCTTCCTCCAGCCCATCACCCCTCCTCTCACATGTCTAAGGCATAGTAGGATAAAAAGGCTACATCAGGCGTGGGGCGTGGGGCGTGGATTTGTCTGGAAACTATACAAGGGAACAGAAATGGGTTGGGTTGTTCAATAATGAATGTTTGAGCTTCCAATCGACTGTTTTTTGACGTATCTTTGTCTCCCTCGCAGTTTGAATTTGTAGCCATCATGTGCTATTTCCCCCATGATGCCGAGAACCTTATTGTCGTTGCTGTCGTTGTTGCTGTAGTTTGCTACTGTTCGCCAGTACATGAGCCGGGCGTTTCTGTTTACATGAAGGTACATACCGTAGGCACCATGTTAGCTTTCTTGTTGTTCCAGCGCCCCGTCGCTTGGTCGGGTTCAACGTCAAACGTGTTGCAGTTGCGCATATCCTGGCGCCGGCGGCTGGTTTTACGGGTAGTGGGATAGGGTGTTTTTGAATGATGAATAATAATAATGGTAATGATTATAATAAAAGTACAAGAAAAAGAAAGGGGTGTTGTGAGGCTGCGTAGCGTGTTGGGGGGGGGGGGACGTAGAGGGTAGAGAGTAGAATGCAGCAAGAAAAAAGAAAGAAGAGAGTAGAACAAGGTTTTGCGTGATGTGATGTTGGTAACGTTGGTAAGCTGGAGGCTGGTGCGGATGCGGGTGCGTGATTCGACATCGAAGGATGCTGGGACGCGAGACGCGAGACGCGAGATTAAAGGACGAGAAGACGAGAAGACGGGGTATGAGCGGTGTTCAATGGGGGAAGCTGGGATGTAGGCAAGGCCGTAAGGTGAGGTGAGTTGCATCGAGCGAGCAAAGGAAGTACGCACGTAACACGCACTCCATTCGCCTCGCCGGCGTACCGGTATTCTACTCAGCATGTGATATATCACACGCGGTTGTTGTTGTTGTTTTTCCGTGCCTCCAACTACATGCTCTCGTTGTGGACGCTGCGTGCCTAGACTTATACGCATCTACACCTACCGTCTCAGAGGGTGAGAAAGGAACGCTGAGGGGGGGAGGGGATGGTTGTGTGCGTTGGTGGGGATCTAGCACGGGTTTGGTGGGGGGATGGGTGAGTAGAGGTTCGAGGGTGAGTCTGGAGGAGGAGGAGGGGGAAAAGTGATGGTGTGGTGGATGGGCGATGAGGGTGGAAGACGAGATGGAGGTGCAGGTGTTAAATGGCGAGGGGGGAGAGGGTGTTCTGGTCATAGATGGCGAGGAGGTGTTCAAATGTTGGGCATTGGGTAGATGTGCTGGGGTCCTGTATATATAAACATTGGAGCAAGGTCGTGCCGCAAAGGTAGCGGCTTGGTAGATCTTCTGAGATGGTTTCTGGAGAGCAGCATCGTCTCCGAAGCCTGCTCGTCCGATTGTCCCGGACGCTTTGCGCTCAGAGCATGGCGACAGGAAGTTCTTGTGGCTGTGCAACCCCTCGCGATGCGAAAGGAGCAACGTCGGCGCTTTATAAAAGGGTCCAATACATGACCAGTCATTCGCAAATGCACATTTCAAATATGAGTGGTCATATCTGTGTTGTTCGTTATCTCCAGGGGTGCCGGTGACCCGCAGTGTTCCAGGTCAAACATCAGACAATGCGAGCAATTGGAAGCGTCCCAACGTCAACTTATTATAATATCTACTTGCTTATTTTAAGCAACACTAGTGCCGCCGACAGTACAATTCGTCTGATAGGGCCTGGTTCGTATGTAGTCAAGAATTAGCCAGCACGCACGCACCACCCGCTTCGTCATGCATCAACGCGGCCATTCCTTCGACTCCACGCGCCCGAAACGGGCCGGTATCTGAACACATCCCGCACGTCAAGCACTATTTTCGAACATGTCGACTATCGACTGTTTCGCACAAGAGAGGCTGTGTTGCGTAGCTGGGCATACGTAGTTTCGTGCAAGACCAACTCTGAATTGGTACAAAGAGTGCGGTGCACTCGGAAGCTGAAAAATGACTCCCTGGCATTCAGCATTCCACCACTCTCGTGTACCTCTTAACTTTCCGTCTCTGCCCACCTTTCAATTGTAATAATGTATAATGTCTTAGCTTCAATCGTTTTTCTGCTAGCAGGTCACACACTGGGTCAAATAACAACCTCCTGTAATCCCTTGGAAAGAAGTACATCTTCCAAATGCTCATTCAATCAATCTGGACGTTGATCTGACACATCCCAATAGCATGTCCTGACAATCCCGCCCTGTCATCTGATTCATATGCCCACGACTTCGCCACGGGCCTTGACGACTCAAACTGGAACATTACTGCCGGAAACGTGACCTCTACTTCTTCGGGCGCCCATTTCATTATCACAAAAGCCGGCGATGCACCTACCATTCGCTCAAAATGGTACATCTTCTTCGGCCGAGTATCATTCACGCTACGCTCTGCGCCAGGTACAGGAATTGTGTCCAGCGCCATCCTGCTCAGCGACGACCTCGATGAATTCGACTGGGAGTTCCTTGGCAGCGAGAGCACCACCGTGCAAATGAACTACTTCGGCGAAGGCAAAACCACTACGACAGATCGCGAGCTCGATGCAACTGTCAGCAGCAACACGCAGACTAATAGCCACAACTACACGTTGGTCTGGACGGAGACGCAGACACAGTGGATCATTGACGGAACCGTTATGCGTACGTTGACGCCCAGCCAGGCGACCAGTAGCGGCAACAGTTACCCCCAGTCCCCCATGGATGTACGCATTGGCATCTGGGCTGGCGGCGACAGCGGGAATGCAGAGGGCACAATTGAGTGGGCGGGAGGCCTAACAGACTACACGCAAGGTCCGTTCGAGATGGTGCTGGAGCATGTCGAGGTGGAGAATTACAATCCGGGATATAGCTATACGTACACGGATATGAGTGGGGATGCGGATAGCATCAGGGTGAATCTGGAGGGAAGCAGTTCGAGCTCGAGGACAAGCACGGCGAGTGGGACTGCGTCAACGGTTGTGAGTTTGCAGACAAAGGCGGCGACGCATTCGGCAACGACGACGGCGACGGGTGCTTTGGTGACGGGTGGTGCGAATGCGACTGCGGGTGTTGCGCCATCGCTGTCTGGAGGCACGCAGGTTGGGATGAGGGGTCATTGCGTCCTGGTTGTCCTGGGCGCGATGGCTGCTCTGTTGTAATCAGTTTACGAGTATAAACGACAATCTGCATATAAGCTAGGACATGTGTTCATTAGACTTCACAAAGTTTACGGAGTCAGCTCAGTCATGGAGCAATTAGGATAAGGAAGATTGCCTGGCTTGGTGAAGTACGCTTGATGATCATCACTGATTGTTTATAAACTAGATTCACAATCTTGAACTTGGTGCATTCTGAAGAAAGTCGACGCGCACTACGTGCAACACGAGTGATGTAAAAGCGAATGTTTTTAGAGTCGTCCTTCTAAGAATCGAAGAGCACAGTGCTGGTAGCCAGAATCTGCAAAGTATGTCTTAGACGCTTCGAAAGATCTGTCATCCAGTCCCAATCTGCACGGTCGTCAACTCATTCATACGTACGCTTTAAGCCAATCGAATTGAGCCGTGCCTAGAATCAAGAGCGCTGTCTTGGAAGGTCTGCTTGGCGTTATCAGGACTCTTGAGAATCACTCTCCATCTATGGCATCGAACGATGGTTGTGGCGCGGCATTTGGCTTGAGTTGTATTGAGAGTAGCTATGGATCACATTGTTCACAGAATAACCGCCAGTAAGAACAACCCGACTTATTCTCCATGCTGACGAGCTCATGAACATAGCGGTAAATCATTTGCGCATTGCAGCACCAGCAATTGATGCCAAGCTCGGTACAGATTATGTACTGAAAAAGAAAACGAATCTAGTATGGATGTCTCAAAAGATAGACGCTGTGAAGGTACCAAAAAAGACATGGTTGAAAAGTACGTTAGGGAGCGGACCATAAACGTTGGAAAATACCGCTGATGTCCCTGCTCAATATCAGGCGCTTTCGGAGACTGTTGTAGCTAATATGCCTACTATGGCAGCTCCAATTCATACTGCACAAATGATGTCAACGCGTCGTATGGCACATGTATTAATGTACCATCCTCATCCAAAGCGAGTCCGAAGCGAGCCCGATCTACGCATTCATAACTGCGTCCACACAATCCAGCCCTGCATCGCCATCTCAGTCCCAGAAAGTGTCTACCAATGCTCGTTGCGGACCTTTCTTTCTCATCAGACACGCTTAGAGTAATGGTGGGGTAATTGCTGTAGCCGGTACACTCGTGTAAGCATGCCTCTCAACTAAATAACCCTAAATAACGATCCTAGTACATGCAGTGCGGTGATACATCGTCTTGCGGCTCAGCGACTCGCCAGGTGGAATATGGAAAGCGTGACGGTGTCCCGTCGTCCGCAAGACCATCAGTATCTACAGTCTCGCAGCAGTAGATTCGTGGCAGTAGTCTCTCATCGCAATGTAGCTCTCGTACAAGTGGAAGATCTTCCTCAAGTGCCTCAGTCTCTGGGCAATCCTCTAGGTTGGCTTCTACTGTTCGGTCCTCAGTAATCTCATCTACTTCAACAATATCTTTAGTATCTAGAACCCTAGTTCGTCGGAACTTTGCAGCAAGCTCGTCCAACGGCCTTTCTACTTTCAGCTCGAGCGAGAGGCAAGCCAGCACTTCTTCACCCGTGTCATCATCCATCTTATCCTTACAGTCAATCGAGCTTGCCATTGGCCGCAACCAGTTCTGCGTTCTCTGCATCTATCGACAGCGTCATTTCATCTTCGTCTTTACAGTTGCTTCGACATCGGCTTCTTGCCAATTCTGCCCCCAAGGTAGTCAATAAAGATGTCACAGTCACGGGCTCCATCAGAAGCTCCACCTCCTCGATCCTACGTGTCAGACCTGTCACAGATGGAAGCTCTCAGATGACTATCTTCAATCACGATTCCGCGAGTTCTGTCACCGCCGTTGCAGGCGGGGCACTCGCTTTTGCTAGATGCGAAGAAAACCAGCGATTGTAGGTAAACGCCACCGGCTGCAGTGTTCGTCAATTTCCCTGACGCTACTGCATTGGACTGTAGCGTTGCATTTGACAACACTTTGCAGTGCGTGGCCGAGGCCCAATGCTATTAGAAGAAATTCAGGGTACTACATTGCTCGTCAATTCATGTAATAAGTTCTCCCTAAGGTGTTTACGCCTTTCTACGCAACCTTTTGCTTTTTTACGCACATAAATAGACGGGACTCATCTTGACCATACATAGGTCAGCGTGAGTATGCTGTTCAGCTTATTTACTACGCCGGATAGGAAGGTGTGTTAAAGCTAAAGACTTCTTAAAACTCTTTAATGTGTATTACGACAAAGAAATATAGTTTGCTCTTGGTGAGAGACTTCGAGAGTTGATTGAGGTCAAGTATCGTTCATGTCTTCATTGTCAAGACTGTCATGGGTACCTTTCAATGGTGCCTACCTCGAGGGACACTCACTACCTTGGCACGGCGATTCTCCTCCTCAAGTTTGATACGTACTTCAGTACATGTGAATTACACATTACGGAAGGCAATTCTTTGCCAAAGCTCTTCGGTAAAGCTTTCTACTCCGCAAGTACCTTTACGAGCACGCCATCAAGCGACAAGACATCCAGAAGTTGGAACTCAAGTCCAAGCTACATTACGAATGTAGTGTGATGTAGTGTGACTGTTCGGCATGCGTCCTTCTCCCAACATTACTAGAGCTATCTCTATAGTAATACAAGTCTCGCTGGAATGCACGACTAGTGCTTCAGGGTGCTTTCATGTCGCTTGTTAAATTAGACCTACGTCGGAATGTTGTTAGACGAACAAAGGGCTTGAATGGCATTCCACTGTCAGGGTTCAGCGCCCGCGTGGGACGCGATGTATGCATATCATAAGAAGACTCAGAATTATATAGAGTCGTACGTATGGGCTGTAGTAACTGAGCAGTGGACGTGAAGTTTTCAAGTTTTCAAATATTCCCATTATTCTGGCAGCAGTTCAGGCAGTACGATGAGGCTTACCGTAGTGTCCGTGATCGCGCTGGCATCAGCTGGATCAGCACTTCCGCATCTCACACAAGGTATGTTCACGGAAAAGTTGATGCTGAATGACGAGCTTCTAATGATGCTGACTTGTTCAGAACAAATTCAGAAACGTGATGCGACTTCAAAATCATCTATATGGCCATGGTATCCATCGACGTGGCCATGGCCCTCTTGGTACAACCCTTGGCTGACTCCCTACACCCCGAAATGGCCCCAGACAGGACTCCCAGGCAATCTTCCCGGGGGTATACCGGGTAGCGCACCCGGAAGTCTGACAGGTAGCATACCCGTGGGCCTTCCAGTATCAAAGCCGAGCGCCGTGCCTACACCTCCAGGACTTCTCGCTGGTGGCCTTGCAGGTGTCCCGGGTGGTCTCCCAATACCTGTTCCCACCTCAGCTGTGTCAGCACTGCTCCCATCAATTTTGCCTGCCATTCTTCCACAAGGAGTGGTGCCCCCTATCGGAGTCCCACCGGCCGTCGTAGCGCCTGTAGCCTCGCTTGCGGCGGCAATTCCGGTAGCCCTACCAACAAGCGTCGTCAAAGAGGTGCCAACAGTCCTTCCAACGACTCTGGTTGCACAAGTGGTTGCCGCACTGCCTACAAAAGTGGCAACAATTGTCCCGACCAATGTTGTGGGCGTCCTATCGACTATTCTCCCCGTAAACCCCCCTCCAATTGTCTTGCCTTCAGCACTGCCGACTGTTCTCGCTGGCTTGCTGCCAACAAAGTTGGCCAGTGGTATACTTGGATAACGACGTCTTAAGAAGACCGGCTGGTTGCTGTAGCGTTCATCTTTTGAGACCACTACATTGATGATTTAAACGTATGACTTTGTTTCCTGAGCAGTTTGGAACGTCTATTTACCAATGAAATAATGTAAATGTTTTCAGTCCAATCAGACATCGAGCAAGAAAACTGTGATGTTGGTTTCTTTTTGGGGTATAGGGATTACCGTATTGATCTGAGGTGTGATTTTAGATATACTCTGTACTCGTGCCGTAGATATGCGGCCACTTCTTAAGCGATCTAGTCAGACGCTTGCTGACCACCCAACATCAAGAAGCGAATCGTCTCGAGTTGACGCGCCACAGCCATACCGAGAGTAGTCCAGTAGTCCTATACGAGCTTCTTGGCGGTGTGCCTTCGCTTGACGCAAATAAATTGTGATAAACTAGACTAAAGATACGCTCACAAGGCTTCTCGTCGGGCCTGAATGTAACCAAAACACAAATGAAGAACTAACATGGATCTTGCCTAAACGTGCACAGTAGATTTCTGTCATCGTTATTAATGAAGCACACATTTATCGCATATCAATAGCTTGAATCGCGGCAGGAAAAAGCCCCCATGTAAGCTGACCATACATGAAGAGCTCGTCGAGTAAGCCTCGCGCCTACATGCGTAGCGAGATCATCCAAAAGGGGCAACTTGCCCGTTTACATGGGTTCTTGCGAGGCTGCAGCATCCTGACGCCTTGGTTTGGGGCTGATTCCGCTGTCATTTATCGTACCCAGTCCGCCTCCTTCAAAAGATTTGTTCAGTTCACCACCTAACAATTAAATATAGATATTTGAACTGTGCCAGCTGCGGGGCTGACATTCATTTCGGAAAGTTACTTCGCATCATCATAGGCTTCAATATTTTGATTGTTCAATACACGCTTTCCCATTGCCACAGTGCGATCAGGACTTGATGCAGTAGCGAGCAGTCCTCAAATTAGCACCAGGCTACTGAAAGGGCTCACAAATTCGATATGTGTCAGATGGGATACGGCAAATGTTGAGTTGGCGGATTGTAAGGCGTAGTTACTAAGTGCCCTCGCCGCAGCTGGACAGCTGCAAGTCTAACACACTGCGGAATTTGAGGCATTCACCATATAGAAAAGAAGATCTGCCGACGAAGACGGGTAGATCTGGCAATTTCCGCTGCAGCTGCAAGATATCCATAGAGATTGGCCTCTTATAAGTCTGGATTCCGGCATACTTTCACAATAGTTCAATTTGCCTGCGCCGCACAAATTTTCGATAGACGAAGTGAATTGTTTGGAAGCCCTTTCTCATAGCACCTTGATTTGCTATTCAGACTTGCCGGTCTAAGCAAGACCTATCTTCAACCTAGAGATGAAGATTTTTGCTACGCGGAGAAAGGTTGAGCCTCGTACACCTGATGAAGCTCGCGTTGTCTACAATAACAAGATTGAACGCTTACGAAAGAGCGAGTATCCCATGCTCGAAGGTAGATAAGTTCAAAGCTTGTCGTTGCGGCAATCTGACGCAAGATCTTTAGGCATCACATATCTCGACCATGGTGGAACAACGGTTGCGAGCAAATCGATGCTTACGACCTTCTCAACACGGATGCAGGCAACTCTGCTCGCCAACCCTCACTCTTACGCCTCAAGACCCAGTGAGTCCACCAAACTCGTGGACCGGGTACGCAATGATGTTCTCAATATGTTCAGTGCTGACCCTGAGCACTTCGATGTCATTTTCACGTCGAATGCCACTGGTGCTATCAAGCTTGTTGTGGAATGCTTTTCGGGTCATGAAGGAGGGTTTGACTACTATTACCATCGCAATGCGCATACTAGTCTTGTTGGGATACGCGAGCTTGCGCGCCAGAGCCATTGTTTGGCATCGAACGAGGAGACAGAAAAATGGCTCTCTAGCCCTGATCCTGCAAGTAATCCAACTGCTTGCCAACGCCCTACGCTTTTCGCTTATCCAGCTCAATCGAATATGAATGGCGAGAGATTACCCCTCGATTGGCCAAAGAAGTTGCGATATGCCCCGCATCATTCGCAGACATATACCCTTCTCGACGCAGCAGCCTTGGTCGTCACGAGGCCCCTGGACCTGGGTAATCCTGCCGCCGCGCCAGATTTCGTGGCATTTTCTTTCTACAAGATATTTGGATTTCCTGACCTAGGTGCACTCCTGGTTCGCAAAGAGTCTGCACATGTTCTTGAGAAGCGCAAATACTTTGGTGGAGGCACGACAGATATGATAACGTGCCTTGAGGAGAAACCCTGGGTCGCTCGGAAGCAGAATAGCATCCATGCCCGCTTGGAGGACGGTACTATCCCAATTCGAAGCATTCTTGCTCTTTTTTGTGCGATGAACAGCCACAAACAGATCTTTGGTACAATGATTGATATCTCGAAACACACGGCATGGCTGTCCACCTGCTTATACAAAGGACTGCGTACACTCAGACACGGAAATGGTGTTCCTGTTTGCCACATCTTCCAAACGCCAGGGTCTGACTACGGCGATCCCGACACACAGGGCGCGACGATTGCTCTAAATATGCGTAAAAGCGATGGGTCTTGGTGGAGTGTTCACAAAGTTGGGAACATGCTCAGAGATGGCAACATCCTGGTCCGCGCGGGCAGCCTATGTAATCCTGCCGGCATGGCGTGTGCCCTCGACATTAGCGCAACATCCCTTAGAAGAGCCTACAACGATGGTTTCCGCTGCAACAGTGCGGAAGACATACAAAACGACGGCACGGTTTTTGGTATGATCCGCTTGACGCTAGGCCCTATGAGTACAATGCGCGATGTAAATGTACTGCTGGCTTTTATAGAGAAAAATATTGTTGAAAGAGTGTTCCACTCTCGTGTTGATTCGCATACTTGCATTGCGCGAACGATTGGGGTTACGACAGGAAGCCCGCTCCCTCCCCTCATGAGGAGTTCGCACAGTGGTGATTACAACGACGCCAGCTGGCATGCCACATGGCGTTACGAAGTGTTCTCAAAATTACAGCAGTGCTGCAGAAACCCGAGGACCCAGTCAGCAAGTCAAATCAGCAGGATATCGTGATTTGGGCGATCAAAATTGATTTCTCTCAGTAACAAACATCCCATGGTACTCGCATGAATACCTGCGCATTAAATTGACGAACTGCGCGAGAGTCGACAAGAGAGAAGAATTGGTATGAGTAAAAGAATCTTTGTTCAAGCTACTTTGTTAGCAAGCCTGCTCGTATCGCTCGGTCTTGTATACGGTATGACCTAATTATTTCATCAATATGGAGGATAAGAGGATACCGTATCTACGTCGCATGCGCAAGAACGTCTTTCCGATTTGAACTTCACTCCACGGAGATCACCTGAGTCATTTCACAGGATCTGTACTTTTATGGGATCCGAGTCTCGCCAGGAGGCACGGACATATCGTCTGATGCTAGTCTTTATGAAGCACTTTATAGTTATTTTATGTCAACGTCCAGGTGTGTTTGGACGTAGACATGTATTGAAATGCTTTCTGTATCACTTATTAACCATGCTCTTGATACCCATAACAATGTAGTCCTGATACCACCATAATACATACCTTATATCTTAGAAACGTACAGCATTCGTTTTAGCTTACAACCTACTGCCCGGTCTGCTGTTTTAGTACTCACTTCAATTAGTGACAGATAAACCTCTCCGCACAACCAAGTACAGACACCTTTTATGTAGCGTCCTTGAGGACTGCTGTCATCCGATATCTATTTGATGTGGTATGATATTTGTACCTTAAGTCTATTAAAGGTTTCGTGACGTGTTGAGTCCGCCTGGAGCATGCGAACTGCGCAATTCCGCAATATTGATCAAATTTGTGACAGTGTTTTCACACGAATACCGGTAACAAACATGGCATGCTTAGAACATGTGCTTCATGATTGTGTGACTTGCTAAGAAACAGTGACGGTGACGGCGGGGCTATTGGGGTTGTGTTGGGCCGAGTGAGAATGGCACGGGCAAGGCTTGGCGGACGAGGTCCTTCTCCCGTGTCAAACTCAACTTCGTGCTTCTCTACGCCTGAAAAATCTCGTAAAACTGGAGCGCCGCCAAGTCGCTCCCGAATTCCGATGCTTAAGGTCGGCAAAATTCATGCACAGAGTGTGCGAGAGCTAAGAGGAAGTGTGGCTTGCCGCAGCCCAACTGTGCACGCTGCACCAAACAGCGCTTGACTTGTTCTTATCCGTCCCAGCCGCGAACTCATTATCACATTTTACAAATTGGTATCCTTGACTTTGATGAAGTTGATTACAGGATAGAACTCCCGGGCAATAGCTCTGCATATCAGCTCCCAGACATTGACATTCCAACCTTAGCTCAAGCATCTGGTACAGACATGCTTGATTTTGATTTCGCAACCGGTGCTAGCTCTATGGAATCGTTGACGGCCAGATTAGGTATCTAAGCGATTCTTTCGACGTGGAAGATCAGATCATGATTCGAAGAGCAAGACTTGCGATCACAAAACTATTCTCCCCTGCACATCTCTCGCCGTTTGCCAACTCGAAAGTTGGGTACACGATTGAGCAGCTCCACATGTTCCGAAGATGATGGTTGAGCACAATGGCACAACCTAGCCTCACAGTATGTTGTTCGATGATAATATGCCAAGGTCAGTGCAGGATGCGCAAGCTGCAAGTGGCTTGTGCCTTCTTCATTGCCCACACTAACGACAATGTCGACCATGTTGCTCGATTTATCACATCGCATGTACAAGATCGTACAGCAACTAGTATACTCGGCTTGCCCAAGAATACTCTGGCTTAAGCTCAAGCACTCCTCTTATATCAAATTATGTTAATTATTGGAAACGACACTCGACTTCATCAATATGCTGAGTCACTTCTACTTCATCTTGAACTCATCGAGGTGCGCTCTTCGACATCGCATGCCAGCAGACGGACACTACCACTATGTTAGCACTATACCCTTCAACAGCTGCACGATTCGCTTGGCGATCGTACAACCTCCGCCAATCTGTTCAAAGGACCGTGCTCTATCTGTACCACATCATCGCTATCTGTAGCTTGCTGCACAATCAGCTTCAGTCATGTTCTCATGATCTCGCATTTGGGAATCGAGTTACACTCTCTGCACACCTATGGAGTGCAAACAGTGCATTCGATTTTGCTGTAGTATGGTACGATAAGCAACACTTTCCAGTTAAAAGACTTGCTGTCACTGAGGCTTTGAGAGATACAAATCCTGGTAATTTGGATCCTTTCTCCAATATTATGCTTGTCAGACTGCAGGGTATTGATGATATGCGTGACTATTTCTACACAAGAGGTGGCATACTATGAGGTTCTCGAACCCTGGACAACCATCACGATCAATTTCGCTTCATATGATGCTGCAAAGTTCTTGTTCTCATCACCCGGAGAAAAGTTGAAAGCCTACACACGCTCACTCGCCCTTACCCACCATGGAAGCACCCGGAACTGGTGTCCCTGGACATGCCCAGAAGCTGTCCATGAGCTTCAAGAATTTCTTACCACGATCGCCACCGGTTTCCAGTATCCAATCCACCTCCGCCTTGCTTAGAGGATGGTGGCGCCATGGACACCTGACACCGATCTCGCAGGCGTAACGTGTACAAAATGTCGAGAAGCACAATCCCAAGTCGTTGCGGGATGAAGAACCGTAGATGCTTGGTCTAACTTTGCCATTGCCGTTTATGAAGCGTTCCTTTTGAGGAAGGCTACTGAAAGTCTTTGTGATATGGCCATCATAACTGCGCAGGTCATGTGTGGTCATCGGTGCCTTCTGACCAAGCTGCTGCGGCGGGAGAGTTTCGTGAATGGGGACATCTACTCTCGCTTCATGCTTGCGGGTAGGGCTCTTGTTTGAGTGTTTGAAGTATGTCTCATATCCCCAATCGTCTAGAGATGGGTTTCTGTTATAGTTGAGTTCAGAATACCTATCTTGGAAGGCTTGCATCCCTGCGGAGTCGTGGTTGCTCAACTCGGACGTTTGGTATACTTTCGCATTATGAAACTCCCTTCTCCTCAGATCACGATGAAGTGGTCCATCGATTTGGTCATACCAATTCGGCTCCTCTTTGACATCCTGAGGCCACTGCAGGGTGTCGTTTCGAGACATGGCAATGAAGCTGTCTGCCCCAGATCGTGATGCATGTCGTGGGATTGGTCGACCACGCTCGACCTCGTGCATGGCTAAGCCTTTGACGCGATTTCGAAAGTTATCCTGCCTCTCGTACGAGTTGCGACGTTGTCTATTGAGGCAATCATGACACGATCCTTGCTCGCAGCATCGATCACGCGCTGGTGACCGGCTCCGATGACTGATTTTGCTGCGCCTGTCAAAGTATCTGGGCTGTATATTGCGGACATGCCGAGTGGAATGAGGATTTGGACCGTGCTCGGTCGCAGGGTTCCGGCTTGCTGGCAAAGGCGTGCGATTTCTTGGTGCCCGATCTTGACGAGGCTGAAGATAAGGGGGCGGCGGAGAGTTGTTTGGTCTGTTCAGACCTTTCGCTGCTGCCCTGATTCTAAGCTCCAGTTCCCGCGCCATGGCGTTGATGTGAAATGCTTTGTGCGTGGTGTCGAGCAAAAATCCTGCAATATACAGAATGCGAGAGAGCATTGCATGAAATGTTGACACGTCTTGGCGAAGCGAGCAATCCACCCAATGGCACGTAGTTCCGCAGCTTGAAGTCGAGGTGAAAGCGCCGCCAGCCAGCCAGTCATCTTGGACTACAAACAATCAACTTGAACCACAAACACGAACGCATTAATTGTCTGCGAAAGCTTACGTGGAGCCAAAACACGCCTTTGATGACTGTTCTATATCTGCCGAGAAGAATCTCTCTCTGTCCATTCCGGAGAGGCAACTTTTATGTCCGCGATGTCAGACCTAATACTGCCACTCTTTCTACCGTCACCAAGCTCGAATCGCTCCGAGATCTCCGCTAGAGATTTTCTGGACATGCGGGCTTCTTCATCATCAAGCTCTGACTGCGGACTCTGCAGCTCAGGCCACACATGGCCTTCCATCTCGGCAAATGGTTTGCCATCTTTTTCGTAGAAGGCGGCTCCATCACTTTCGAGCTTTGGGTGATCAGCACACTCGGTTTTGGGTGTAGCGACCTCTTCAACGTCATCTTCAACTCTGGTAGCTTTTCGGTGCTTCGTGACCCAGAACAGGAGCAACAACAAGAATGCTAGAAAGGTCACGCTGCCAACAGATATTCCTGCTTTTGCACCTATACTCAGAGGTAGAGACGCACCAGCAGACCCAGCCTTTGAACCTGTGTTGGTTTCTGGGCTTGTGATTGGCACAATTTGTTGCTTCTCATTTGTTCCTGGAAAAAGAGCTTGATGTACCGAAAAGTTACCACGCTCATAGTCAATCCGAATATAAGCCTCCTGGAAAAAAGTCCGACCAAGAGTATATTGGGTGTCATTGTACGCTCGACGTATCGGGAAGTAGTTTGTGGCGTTCTGATATATCGGATATGTGGCCTGTTGATCAAATGCGCTATATGGCAGCACGATGTTAACCCTCTTAGCGGGATCATATGTTTGGCCCAGACCGAAAGTTATCGTAGGATTTCTTGCCATCAACTGATTATGCGTCGATGGGTCGATGGTGTACAAATCAGTAGCATTGTCGTAAGTGAGGTTGAATGCAGTGGCGAATGCATCACATGTGGAGATCGGTAGCCACAGCTGAGACTCGGCGAAATCGACTAGTGTGTATGCGGCACCGTCTGGCAATAGATTGACGGTCTGGTTAGTCAGATCTTGTGCCACAATCGCCTGGACATTCAGACTCGGCTTGCGACTATCATTCGCATCGAACGGAAACGAAATGCTGTTAGGCACGAAACGTGACTGGTCATATCCGCCTAAAGTTAAACTACCGTACGCATTGGGTTTCTCTATCGCTTGTTCAGGTTTGTCTGGCACATATCACGAGACTCACATCACTTACTGTAGTAGGCTCCTGCAGTATACCCATAGCTTAGGCTAGGGATGACTCCCTCCTCCTTCAGGGTCGGTATCAGACTCCGTTGAGGATTTTCGAAGCCGGAAAAGTTACTCGGTTTGACGTCCATGCCCAGTCGGCCGACCCAAAGTCGCGGATTCACCACAGCTCCAAGCACTTGGCTTGGTAACGTAGGCCCTCCGGAGTTTGCGATCATGAGACCAAGATTGTCGAGGCCGTACAGCGCGCTTGCATTGTAGCCGAGTTCTTCGCGCAGTGCGGTCCCAAAAATTCCGATCTCATGCCAGGTTGAGGAAGTCGTCGACTGGAAGCCGCCGTTTGGCCTGCCGTTGTAGTATTCTGCGCCACGATTGAAAGAACAATTGTCCTACACATCTATGTCAGGGCCAAGTTCATCGCTGAATTGCATGATTGCATATACCGGTGCACCATCTTTGCACGCGCCAGCCATCGGCAGGAATACTTCGCTTGTCACCGTCGAGGGAAATATGCGAAAGCTTTGCTCGGGCGTACCTGCGCGCACGACGAAGCTGGACCATCTGCCATCATTTCCATCGAAATACTGCGATGGCGAGAACGACAGCGGCGCTGGTATTGTTATACTCGAATTGCTCGACATAGTGAAATGCAGTAAAGCAGTGCTGAAGCTGAGTTTACATGTGGATATGCAATGCTCTGCAACGAGGACTCTTATGTCTGAAAGCTCGACAGCCAAAGGGAGAACTTATGCCTACAACGACATGCAACAGTCGCATCCACCCGATGTAATCTAGCCATCACCCACCTTCAGCTCAAGACTTGCAGATCAAAACACTTATCATACGATTGCATCATGTAAGGCGTTCTTGGACGACGTCTTCTAGAAGCATTTTGGACCCCACCAGCCCTTGTTCGGTCAATCACGACTACACATTCATCCACCTAGATACCACGCTGTCAGGATGCATTCAAATCAATAGCGTGGCGAGCCCTGTCATGCGGCTCCTTCTAAGTGCCTTCGTGCAGGTACTAGGGATCACTTTCTCGATTAAACGTCAGTCAGCAATCGTGGGAAGCTGATTGGTTGACGCCAGCTGACTTCTCGCACCGCCCCATTAGTCACCTACACAATGGGGGCCAAGACTAAGAGCATGCAGCTGTCCACACGGCGTGGCGCATGGGCAAGTTCGGAATGGCTATTCATATTCTCCACCGATATAACGCTATACCTGGAACGTCCCGTTTCGGACTAGCGCAGCTGCGGGCGGACTTTGAACGCGTTGAATAACAGTGTAGGCTTGACACCTACTACTACACCTTGGGGCGAAATGCACAGTTCTGTCTGTTTGTAGGGGCTATCATGGCGCAATTTTGTGCTGAGAAATCATTTGTAAAAACCAAGCGCATCGATTCACGCAGTCACTGCGGGATTCATCATGATCGGACGGAGATACGCACGGTGCAAACTCATCGAACTTTAGACACTTTTCGGATGTTGTGCAGCTATAAGAGAAGTTGTGTCATTCCAGCAGAATTGAAAGAGTATGCGATCAGCCTCTTCTTCTCATTCAACGTATCTTGGCTTACTGTCTAGCTTGCACTTACTCACTTCAGTGCCTACTCGTCAGCACTGTTTAGCTGTCCAGCAAGATGGTATCATCTCGTTGCATTCGAGTGCTGGTCTTTGCTCTTCTTTCGATCTCTTGTATCGCACTTCCTGTTCCAGAGCCGTCTGCGACTCGACGACAAGACATTGACTGCAATAATGCCTCTATCTCATGGTACGCCGCTGAACTTCTCTGCATGGGCAGATTCTGACTCCCACAGGAAAGACAAAGCTGAATACGGCTGTGATGTGTGTATACACAAGAACGAGTTGCCATTGTAGGTTCTCCATATGCTTCCAGCACAGATCTGTCCAGCTTAGTGCTAAAAATCAAAGTTCTGTCTACAAGCAATATTGCTTGAGACTCACTCCTGCGATTGTCCATAACACGGTGAATGGAGTTTGGAGACGTAATGAAGATAACGAGAAGACCACTGAAGGAATCTGCGAAGACTCTGCGTCGTCTTGGTAGGATATTTTTTTTTGTCGTCCAGAAGTCAAGTGCTCATCAATTCAAGGGACACGAAAGTTACTGCAGGATGCAATATTTGTGCCGACAGAACTGGGGTTCCTGTGTAAGTTTGACGTTGCTGAAGTTTTAATCGACAAGAATACTAAGAGAACAAGTGCTATAATCATCAAGTACTGCTACAGATCATTGAACGTGCCAGCAATCACCCACGACTCAAGCACCGATGTCCATAAGCGCGATTTCGAAGCTGCAAGGTCCCCGCCCCTACTCGTTCCTGCTGAACGTGTACAAGAGCGTCGTACGGACCAGCTGCCATCCTTCGGTCAGGCAATTACTACTCCTGAAGGGGAGAGGCATTTCGTCAAGGACAAGCGAGACTTATCCGATCGCAAAGACATACACGAGAGCAGTCCCCCTACGTCGACCGCGACCGAAGAAGCGGACTCTCTAGTGCACGTTCTCGTTGCAGAAACACATCCACCAGCGCATGACATCTACCGTCGCGGCTTCGATGAAGCGGATCCCGCTGACTCTTTATCTGAGGTTGACCTTCTCAATAAGCAATCTGCTCCCGACGAGCCCTCGAACGAGATGCAGATCACCGACATCGTGGTCCACCCGCCTGCAACCGGAATCTGGCGCCGCACGCGCAAGTCTCTGCACGAGAAGCGCGTCGACTTCAAGAACGGCCGCCCTCCCCCATGGCTGCCTGCGTTGACGCACTCATCCGCCAGTAGTGTCCACCGCCGCGACACCAAGGACGAGGGCTACATCCGCGACGCAGAGGACGACCTCGACCACGTCCAGCCCGTCCCCGCCGTCACACTGCACACCGCGTACAAACGCGACATGACCTGGCCCACGCAGCCGGGCGACATCCCCGGGGTCCCACAGTCGCACCACACGTCTATCAAGGTACTCCGCCACGACGCACCCGTGGAAGGGGGGAAGTAGTGAAGCAGGTAGAAGCAGTAGCTGCGCGAGCAAGGAGCAAGGAGCAAGGTAAAAGTAAAGCTACGAAGTACAGCGCGGGAGTGACATTTCCACGCAACCACGCCACTTTCCCTCTTACAGATTATTCCATACACACAAAAGCTACCACCCCACTCAATCTTTTAAACCACCCCTGCTTTACGCAAAACGGATGCCCCCTGCCCCGTCCACGTAATCCGCTCACATTTCGCTTTCTCTTTCCCTTTCCCTTTCTCCTTGTCCTTGTCCTTCTCCTGCTCGTTACCCTCGGCACCTGTACCAAATCCGATTACACCCCATGATACCTTTTTCTCGTCCCCGGAAAGTCATGTACTAGTACCGCTCGTGTGCCCCGGATCACACTGCCAAAAAAAAGGAGATATACGCATGAATCCATGGGGAGGAGTTGTTGTATTTTTGTTCGTGTGTGTGTGTGTGTGTGTGTGTATGTGTGTGTGGAAACACGGGATGAAAGCGATAGGAAGTGGAAAGAAAAGCGTGGAATGGGATATCTTCGGACAAAACAAAAGAAAAAGGACAAAAAAAGAAGAGACAAAAAAAAAGATAGAGCGAAGTTACTTGATTTCCCACCTTCCTTGTCCATTCTCGTGGGAAATCGCCAAAAGGGAAAAAAACGCTTTATTCATTCATCGTCCCTGTGTTTTCAAAAAAAAAGGGGGGGGAAACACATAGAGCCGTGTTTCAACATATACACTGCGAAACAACGCTACCCCCTGCTTGCGTCCTCGCTGCCTATCTCGGGCCCTGCCCCTGCGGCACGTATGGCGGCGCAGGCGCATAGCGCTCGCTCAAGCTGACATAGTCCTGGGGGTTATAGGCGTATTTCTTTGGGGCGTCGCGGGACTCCTTGCGCTGGCGATCGTCGTGCTCTTCGCGCGTTTCTTCCATGGTGGGGAGTTCGCTGGCGAAGGGCTTTTGGTCGGGGGGTGGGGAGCGCAGGCCGGTGTCGGAGGGGGTGTAGGAGGAAGGGCGCGAGGAGGAGGAGGAGGAGGTGGCTGTGGACCAGCGCGGGTCGGAGGATGTGTTGGTGGTGGTTGCGGTGTTGGGGCTAAGGAGGCCAGGCGAGGGCTGCGGCGGGTGGTAGTAGTCGCCGGGGAGTTCCATGACGTGGTTGTTTGTGCCGAGGAGGTGTTGTGGGGAGAGGGTCGGGGTGCCGGGCTGACTGTAGGGGCTGTGTCGGGAGAAGGTTGGTGACCGGGCTGGGGACATGGGCATGTGGTAGGGTTGCGTTGGGGAGGGGTGGGGGGAGCGTGCGGAGCGGTCTGCTGGGTTGAACGTCTTGAGGCGCCCGTTTTCCATGAGGCCTTGGAGAGCGCCCGAGTCGAGGAGTTGAGCTTTCCTGACGAGGCGGTCGACCATGACTTTTGCAGCAGCCTTCATTTCTTTCCTGACGAAGCTGGCCATGGCTACGTTGCACTTGATTTCAACGTCTTCGCGGATGTAGAGACCTTCAGGCGGCGCGCCGGACCCTAATTCCTTTGGTTCGGGCGGCTCGCCTGGTTGATTGCCGCATATTTGCCATTTGTTGCGCAGGTCGACGTTGGCAGGTGCATAGGTGTGTGTCTGCAGGCCGAAGGGTAGGTCGTGGAATACACCTTTAAACTTGATTGCGCCGCTGCCCATCTTGCCAATCCCGGGCACATATTGAATGCGCTGTGATATTTCGTACCATGTGGAATAGAACTCGTCAGCAGGGGCGTCGCGCGGCGCTTTGATGGCTTCGTGTCCAGTAACGAGAGGGTTGAGCTCAATGATTTCACTGTGGCTATGGAGAAAGTCGATGGCAAGTTGGCGAGGAATAAACGACGGGATGGGCGTGATGGTGACGAAGTTGATCTTTCTGGTGAGCATCTTGAGGGTGGCGATCTTGGGCGAATATGTGCGACGCAGTAGTCGGTATCGCAATGACTGAGGGCCTCGAGAGGGGGGTGTCTTGCGTAGAGAGCGCGGGCCTGGGTGCGGGAGCATGCAAGTAATAAGCTCTGCTGACCCGAGCCACTCACCACTCTAGCTCACACTCGCAAGCAAAGTTCCACAGCTCGCCCCCTGCGATCAGCACAAGCTCGTGGCGAAGAAACGCGTCATGCACGTGCCGAGCGTGCTGTCAGTGCCCAGAAGTTCTGCTGTGTGGATACGAGGAATAAACTGTTTTAGCGACGCTGGCCGTTCAACCGCCATTGACATTCCAAGCGAGAAGCACGCTTCATCTTCACGCCTTCGCAATGCGCTTTTGTAAGTTGTAGCTGTCCTGGGAGTGATCGCGGTCTTGGGTAAGGGCAAGGCCAACTTATCAGCCGTACCTAGCCCAGGAAGCTGGCGATGGGGCTGGACAGGTCGTCGTCACTGAGCATCATCAGCACATACCTCGTGAGTCGTGAGTCGTGAGTCGCATGCATCCTGACCGATGATCACTCTGACCCGGCCGCGTCGCCTCTTTCTTCGAATACCTGCCTACCTACAACTCAATTGCCATTCCTCACTGGGTTTCCCGTGCAACACGGCTCACACATGCCGCAACTGTGTCGGATGCCCAAGATGCCGAAATTGTAGCCAAGGTGCTATCGCTAGGCGAGAGGTGCCGTGGCTGTGTATGGCGTACACGGTACAGCTCCTAGTACCTACAATACAATGGTGGTAAAGTGTGGTCCACTCTCCTCGCTGGCTTGTCCCCTTGTCCCGTAAGCGGCTCTGATCGCCACTCCAGTCTCCAACCAGACGGGACCATCTTGGGGTCATCGGCATCTTCATGTCCGCCAAAAGACCCTGGCCCCGGTCAAGCCGCAATGGTAATTTGATCACCATGTTTCAGATTCACTTGCCAGAACTTAGAAAAGCGCGAAATGCGGGATGGAGTTATTAGCCGTTGATTTGACACTGGATGCAAAGATTGCTCGGAAAATATATTGGAATATACACGCTCGTAACGCCAAGCAAAGTCCATTTTAAACGTACACCTATTCTATCGTCAATATTCGTGCTCTGATTCCACCATCAGTTCAATCGGCTCATCTGATGTCCTCCCTGAAAACACTCCTTCTGCTCTCCGTGGGACTGTTGTCTGTACTGTCGAGACTTGTTGTTTTCTTATGCGGTGGTCGCACCGGGCCGCTTCCTCCTCCGTGATAACTGGTGTCTTCGTTGCCCAGCGGTCGTGGGCTGACACCCCTCAGACTCGCGGCGTTGTCATCACCGAAAGGGTTGCGCGCGCTTTGCGCATCAAGATGTTCGTCATACGAGTCGCGCGTACGGCTTCGTCCACGCTGTGGCTCGCCAGACAGTCCACCTGCAGGCGCGTTGTAGCCGCTATTGCCGTAAGGATTGGCAGAGGTTGATGCTGGCTCGTGCAGTCCGAGTTCTTGCTCCTCATAGTATCCCTCATCACCCACGCGCGAACTCCACGCCTCGTCTGGGTCCAAGCGACTGCCTGCGCCGCGTCCGCGAGCCTGACCCGCGTTGCCAGACTCCTCGTATCCTCCTCCAGTGGTGTAGCGGTTGTTCCTGTCCTTGAATCTGCGCACCTGGTTGTCGAACCAGCCCTTGATGCCCGCAGGCGCTGGGCCGGGATAGTTGGTTGCGCCGCCGCTACGTGACTTGAACGCCGTGATGGGGTTCATGGACGGTGGAGGGAGGCCATTGCGATTGGCATTCCATCGTGCATAGAAGTACCATCCGAAGTAGGCGATGGAGACGAGGAGAAGGAGCACGATGATGAAGACCAGCCAGCCGTTCATCGTGCTGTCGTTGCCGTGAGGTTTTGGGTGAGAGCACTATTGGAGTTGCATGTACGCTGTCGGAAGAAGTCGAACCAGACTTTGCGGAAGTGATGAATCTGTCCAACTCGGATCACCAGGAAAAGTGCAACGAACACGGGAGGGTGCGTCTCGCAGACCGTGCAATACGCGACTTCCGCGGGTGCCGCAATGTCAAAATGTTGGTGTAGCTGACCAGTGCCGCAGTGCGGCTGTGCTGCGGACGAGCTCAGTCGCCGCCAAGGACCAAGAGGATGACGTAAGGCGAGCCGTTGGTGCTGACTGACTGATATTGTTTGCGTGCGGCTGGATTCGGCTGTGCGTGATGATAAATGTCGCGAGAGCTGAGTATTTTGCCCTTGTGCTGCGATCTCAAAGTATTGTGATGGCTGTCATGTGTGTGTTTGCCTTTTTCTCAGAGGCAGCAGTTCGGAATTGTCCAGCAAGACCAATTAGGCTTAGCGTTGTCAGCACGAAAATGGCAAGGTGGCGTGGGCGGGACAACCACCAGTTCATATCACGACTCCCCAAGCTAACAACACTGAACGAAAGAAACCGTACTATTCCATAACGCAAAAGTCTAGTCTACATTGCTCCCCACGGCTGTAGTCCTGTAGTGCATCATCGCGGTTTCATTCAAATTCAACTTGAACAATTCTTGTTTCAAGATGGGTGAGTCTCAAGAACCTGCTGAGGAGAGCACTCAGTTCACACTGCGGCTTGCCAGTCCTACCGGCGCTTTCAACGTCGTGGCCGTTCTAGAAAGTAACAAAGAGGGGCCCAACCCTCCACGCCTCGTCACCGTTTCTAAAGAGGACAGTGACGGTCGTACTTCAGATGTACACAGTTCAGATCGCAAAACACAGGTTGTCCTCTCTGTTGGCTCTGGACACCGTTTAGCGGCCCAATTCTTCCAAGATACCGTGTCACCTTTGCTCAAGCATATATATGGAGAAGAGGAATTTGCCAACATCCAGATACACGAGACCAAGTCAGAGACCTCCATTCTCCAGCTGGTCAGTGAGTGTTTCTTCCCTGAAGCTCAACAGGGCAAGCCCTTGCGTATCATCCTTGCATCGGGCGACGGTGGCATTGTCGATCTCGTCAACGGGCTTTTAGCGAAACCCGCCAGCCCAAAGTACGTTGCGCCACAAGTCGTTCTTCTTCCTCTCGGTACCGCAAATGCTCTCTACCACTCAATCAACGCTGGCAGAGACAACACCTGGGGTCTCGATACACTCACATCCGCTACATCGAAGCCACTCCCAGTTTTCACCGCATCCTTCTCTCCTGGCTCTCGGCTACTTGTCGACGAAGCCCGGTCAGAAGAAGAGCTACCCAAGGATCCCACCAGTGGCCATGGCGTTCTCCACGGCGCTGTCGTGTGTAGTTGGGGCATGCACGCATCTCTCGTGGCAGACAGCGACACGCCCGAGTACCGCAAGTTGGGCGCGGACCGCTTCAAGATGGCAGCCCAAGCAGCGCTGTACCCCGTCGACGGCTCGCCGCCCCACCCATACACAGCAAAAGTCTCGGTCCGCAAAGGCGACGCCGCCGCATGGTCCACGCTGCCTGGAACGCAGCACATGTATGTCCTCGCAACGCTCGTCTCCCACCTCGAACACCCGTTCTGCATCTCGCCACACTCAACGCCGCTGGACGGGAGCCTCCATCTCGTGCACTTTGGGCCCACATCCGGCGACGAGGCTATGCGCATCATGGGGCAAGCTTACCAGGGCGGCAAACACATTCACGACCCTGCCGTCAGATACGAAGCAATCGACGGACTGCGGATCGAGTTTGAGCGACACGAGGACGAGCCGCGATGGCGCCGGATCTGCATCGATGGCAAGATTGTACGCGTGGAGAGTAACGGGTGGGTCGAGGTAAAGAAGGAGCCTAGGCGGGTACTAGAGGTGGTGACGAGATGGTGAAGACAACTGCGTTTTGTTGTTTCACTTTTTGCCCGCTCACTCAAGCTTCACAATGGATTTTTTTTCTTCTCTGCACTGGGCGGTCTAGAATGGCCGCATGAGACACATCCCGGTATAGATCTTGCTATGCTTGGCTGGTTTGGCTTGGGGACAGCAGTCTGCAAGGAACTAACGAAAGTGTCCAAGCCTCTCCTGATGAAATGTCTCTTACTTAGTGAAGAACATCTCCCTGTGTAGTGAGACAGGGCTGCAATGTAATGTGTACGGAGACACGCTACTGGGATACAAGAAGAAGAAAATATGACTCGTGAATTAGCGTCGGTTCTAATAATCTACTCTCGCTCATGGTGGCGTTCTTGGGCCTGACAGTTGGATGTTCGAGTCAAGTTATACACTTCTCTTCTGCTTTGGTCTCCGTCAGCTTGATTCTCCGTCACTGAAATGCTCGTATGTAGATGACGACATTCTGCGAAGCGCGAGTTTGACAACAACGATGACAATGACGATGACGATGACGATGGCTGCGACACACAGCTACCCGTCGCCGCAAACATCTCCTTATTCCCCACCATCCCGCTTCACCGCTGCATTACAATCTTTCCTTTCCGACACTGCATCGTTGCCCATCTCGACAAGCAACAGAGTTTCCCTTTGCTACCCGCCCCTCTCCCTCCTCCCGCTTCTCCGTCTCTCCACTCCCCTCTCCCTCTCCCTCTCCAAGCTACTCTCAAAGCTCGTTCCAATACCCGAGTCCGTGAACCCTGCGTCCGGTCCTCCCACGAGCCTCGGAAGCGGTTCCTCGAGGACGAAATCGTCGTCTTCGTCGTCTGCCTCTGCGTCTTCACGGGTGGGTATATCCTCTAGTTTGACCTCTGGCTCTGTTTCTTCCTTGGTGGATGTGTAGGAGAGGGGTTGTTGTGAGGACAAAGTGGGGAACGTGCGATTTGTGTCGCTGAGCGGGGTGTCTGGGTGCGAGGCGTCATCTCGAGGTTCCTGCTTGGTCTGCCTGTTTCGGTCCTCCGGTTTGACTTTTATGCTACTATCATCGCGCGATGTACCAAAGAGCAGCGTGAACGCCGCCCAAGTAAAGAGCAGCACGCCCATTTCGACAGACCAGAAGAGCGTAATGCCGATGATCGCGCTGGAGAAGAAGTAGCGGAACATAAGCCAGCGCAATCCCTCGAGACGTGCACTGATCTGTACACTGACACGATATACATCGAGCGGGTATTTGGACCGCAACTCCACCCGCAGCGAAGTCGGGACGTTTTTCCAGCCTGCCTCAAACATGACATCTTCCATCATGCTGATTTCCACCGTTTCCGACTCGGTATGCCAGCCGATGAGGTATAGCGGCAGGCGCATCGCGCGGTACACGTGTTCCACCACATAGCTTCTAAACGTCAATATCGCAGGCCGTCGACTCCTCGCCAGCACGCTTGCCTTGCCCGACGCAGCGGAATCAGCGGTGGCTTTTTCCGCCGTAGCGCCCGCAACACCACTCTGACTATGATCTTCGACACTCCACTCTTCGTCCCAACCAAGCATGCTCATCACACTTCCACCCAGCGCACCCGGGCCCCGCATCTCCAGTCCAACCATCCAGTTCCCTGCTCTGAGATTACTCTCAGTACGCGGCACAACCATGTTGACAACGACGTTATATTTCTGCCGGTCGACCAGCCCCGGCACATTGGCGATGCCATACGGCCATTTCGAGGTTTTCGCACAGAGGCCCGGGGTGGTGGAGGTGGCGGTGGAGGTGTACGAAGTTGTCGCATCGTGCTCGTACTGCAGATACACGGGCACGCGGATGCCGCGCACGGGGATGTAGGAGTAGTAGAAGGACGAGTACGCAACGACGGCGACGCCGAAGAGGACGATGGATGTCAGGAAGAGGAGGATGGTGCGGAGGTATGTCCGTAGCAATACGGGAGAGGTTGCTATGCGGATGGGCAGGAGGACAGTATCCTGGGTCCGGCCGTTAACATAGGGCGTAGGTGGGTAGACTTGTACTCACCATTGCATGCTGAAGCAACGAACGGTCCTCGGCATGGTCATCCTTGGAGTCCTCCATCGCAGCGCGCTGCGGAGGCGGAGCGTGGTTGCGCAATGATGTTGCTTGACGTCGGCTTCACATGTCGCTAGAGGTGTGACGTCGATGTCTTGGTAGATCCAGCAGCACAGACAGTGCACCCACACGCCAAGCATCCCACGATCCGGCGCCACAATGCAGGGGCGATGATCGATGCGCACATGCACAGACGATCCTGGGGTCCAGGTTACATGTTGCGGGGTACATACCAGTATCTCACTTGCCATATCAACACATATTGCTTAGTACTTTGCATTACACTGCTGAAAAGCTCCCAGCGGCACATAATCCTACACAACGCAATCCTTTAAACTCCGAGTTCTGATTCCCTGCACATAGGAAAACAAGGCCTTGCCCCCCATACCTCGACAATAATGTGATCCGACATCCTCAACGCCGTCCGAAGCCGACAGGGCTGCGCGCCATGGACCTGAACGCCCGAAGAAACAGAGCCCAGTACGCAACAAAGATGTGGGGTATCATTCCACCATCTATTGCTCCTCCAAAAAGAAAACGCGCAGAGTTGAAGAGTGGTAAAACACAAACTCGAAACTGAATGTAAAGAAAGAAATCAGAATGAACGTGCGGCGCTGAACGCTTCAGGCAGGATGCCGCGGACACAATTAGGCGGCGGTTCCTTCGTGAATCGAGATCAAGAGTCCGACGACTTTTACCGATGTACTCTAGAACAGCCCATGAACTTTTGGTATGAGATGCATGTGCATGGTCAGTGTCGTAACAACATGACTGCTGGCGCAGCTGAAGGCAGTAAGGCCGTGGGTATCGTAATTTCGTTGCCATGTCCCCGTAGGAGACTTCTCTAGCTTCTCCCTCCGATATTCTCCACTGACTTCCAGTGGCGGTCATATTATTACGTTGTATGCTGGCAGACTGAACGGAGGACACCCCAAACCTAAGAGAAGGTGCCCATCCGAGGGGGTGGTCTGCGTGGTGGACTCATCATTGAGTTTTGCAGTCGAGTAGCAGCCTTAGATACACCAGCTAGAGGGGAACTGTGGTGCATTGTTGAAACAGCTTTGAGTGGAGACTTGGCGATGCGGTTCTGCCTGTTTCTCTTGCGTAGAGGAGTAATGAGAGCTTCGGCAGACTTGCCTGAGCGCACTGGACGAGAGACGGAAGCTCGAGCTGCGGGGTCCGACGGTAGAGAAGCGACATCACGATAACGATTCTGATTGTTACGGAAGGCCGTCACAACTCCACGATCAAAATGCTCAAGCATGACGTCAGAGGTGGTTCTTTTGCGGTTGCCTGGCGTGCTGCTCATCGGCACAGGTGTCGAGTCATTGTGTGCTATCGTGGACGTCGATGGTGTCGCAGGCACATCAGTATCTTCGATGTCGTCTTCCTGTTCAAAGTCTGAGTCATCACCGTCGGAACCAAAGTCCATGAAGTCGGTGATGTTCAGATCGTCTTCGTAGTCCTCGGAGTCGTCATCACCGTAATCGTCCATGTTCTCAAACATGTTTCCATTGGACCCGATGCTGACAAAAGGATAGAATGCCTCGGGCGGTCCGATGCTCTCGGTCCCAAAGAAGTAGTCGTTGCCGGGTGCGGAACCAAAAATGCCTGAGAGCATAATGTCTGTGCCCACCGTGTTGTTGAAGACCTCGTTACTGACTTCACTGTCCGAGCCGGCAGCATTCAGCTGAGCGATGGAATTTCTTGGGCTGTTGTTCGCTGTGCTGCTTGTGCTGCTATGGTAGCCACTCATTGGAATCCACGGGATCATCTTGGTGCGAGGACGATAGAATGTCACCGTCTTGGTCGATTTGTTAGTGACAGCAATTGCTTCATTGTGTTCCGTATGTTGGAAGACTCCACGCATGGGTGGGATGTGACGGCCAGTGGAACGAGAGTTGCGTTCGAATGGCTTGGGCGTGCCGGCTCGGGATCCTGGTGTTGAGGCTGGCTGCTGCAACACGGACTGCTTTTGCACAGGGGTAACTGGCCTTGCATCTGTCGCATACTCTTCTTCATCAGTAGTGTCACCCATGTCCGCTGTTTGTTCATGTTAGTGGGGAGAACTGATTGGAGAAGCACTTTCATACATTCATAGCCACTGGACTCGCCAGAGGATTCGTCGTCAGTGTCATCATCAGCTTGAGTGATGCGGGCTTCCTCTGGGCCAAAGTCCCAGAAGGATCCGTCTGACATTGGAGACCCCAGATCCTCATCGTCGTCATCAGGATCAAACTCCATGAGCTGATGCAGGATAGGTGGCAGCTTGTCTTGTTCTAGGAACAGATCGGGGAACACACTACTGTCAAGCTCTGACGACTCGGAGTCGGAACTATCTGATACTTTGACCTCGTCCTCAAAACGGACACGTTTTGTAGAGCTGTCCGAGATTCTTCTCTTGGCTGCGGGCAGCGGGGAGTCTGGAAGAACTTCTGGCTCGAAGAACTGCGCAAAACCAAAGTCTGGCAGACTCGAGATGAAAGCATCATCGAGCGGACCTGAAACACCAAAGATATTGTCGCTAGCCGTGTGATCGAGGCTGAGTCGACGCGCATCACGGAATTGATTAAGCAGAGTAGTTGCCTGCTGCTCTTCTTGTAGAATATAGCTTTCTTCCTGCTCCTCCATCTCCAAGTCATCTTCTTCAGGAACGAGATTGACTCCACTATAATCTTCGTCATCGTCGTCGTCGTCATCACTTTCAATGGCATTCTCATGTATCTCTTCACCTTCTTGGTAGGTCAGCAGCGGCTTGGCAGCCACATTACTCAGCTTGCGCGCTATTTTGCGACGAGGGAAGATCTCTTGGTCAGTTGAATCATCTCCAAACAGTACGGAAGTACTTGAAAGGTTGCTAAAGGTGCGCTTCTTGTTGTTCATGCGCGGGTGCTTCAGTGGGTGTCGGCTAGTCATCAGCCCCGTCACTATGTCTGCGGTCTCGCGGTGCTCGTCCTGAGAGTCATTGCCGTCGGCCGGCTCGACGCGGATCGCCGGACGCTTTCCTTTTCCCTTGCCTCCTTTGCCTTGACCATAGGACGGGGCTGGTACAGCTGGGGTGTCGTCTTCATCTGTTTTGTCGTCGTCTTGGGCAGTACTACTGTCCTCGTCGTCGTCTCCGTTGGCGGCATCTTCCAATGCGGACTGTTCGTCGCCGCGGCCTCTAGTGAGTGCTGTGCTGTTTGGCGTGCTGTTTTTTGTGGGAGTGCGTTGTTCCCCGCGACGGACGCTGGTGGTGGAGTTGTGGATTAGTCTGCGATCCTGGTGATGATTGCCAGGATCGAGCATGGGTGATGGGGCGTACGTGTGGGGCGCCATGGTGTCGATGCGAGGGGGGGTTGAGAGTGCTAGTCGTAGACGCGAGGAGGGGAGGGCGGTCGGCCGACTAAGTATGTGGTGTATTGAGGGGAGGACTCTCCAACTATGTTCGAGCCCTGGACGAGCCGTCGATGGTGCGTGCGCTGAGCAGGCGATGGTGACAGTGCCAGTAGGGTGCAGGCCAGACGATGGTCAAGTGATTGAGACGAATGCGGGCGGCGGGCAGGTTGTGCTACACGCAGTCGTGGTGTTGAATCGTCGTAGAGGTTGAATTTCCGTGAGCTGTCGGGCTGGCGCAGCCCGTGGCGGGCCGCACCAGAGATTTAGAGCTCAGCGATTGCCTGCGGCATTGTCTCGACGAAGATGTGTGGTGTTCTGGGTGAGGGGTATTGTGTGTATATTTGCGTGGCTTTGACGTCTTTGGGCGAGCGGGCGAGAGCAAAAAAAGGCGGGCGCCGGTGGGAGGTGATGAAAAAGTACGGGACCAAGCCCGATTGGGCCGTCCGTGCTCACCGCAACTAGCGCTGCGGCTTGCCTGCTGGCCGTTGTTCACGATCCCAAGACGATGACTCCGACTCCCCAGTCCCCACGACGCCCTGCCCAGCACGCGCAGCCTTGAAGCGTGCACGGCAGCCCGCATCGTTGCCCGGGCGCGCGCTCGCTCTGCATCGTTGCCATTGGCATTGCTGGCCCTCTCGCCGTCGTTGCGCGCTCCCTCGTGTCGCGTGCCCCTCGTCTGGAAACTTTTTGGATTCTCGCCCAGAGACGCCCCACTCCACCTAGCCCGGGGACGGGGCAGCGAAAACACGCAGCCACAGCGATGAGGCAGCCCGGGGCCGAAAAGCATGTCGAACCAGTCCAGCCCAGCACTCCCATTGGGCCTCTGCTAGACGCAGCCCCCGGTTGCAGCCTGCAGCGACCAGCAAGCACCGCGCATAGAGTACCGGTAGGTAGATTACCTATGTCCCTCCGTTGCTGCAGGCTGTTCTCCCATGCTGGCGCTCGTCATCCTCAATATCCGCACACGGTGATGATGATTATATGTTCTTGCTATCCGTAGGGGAATTTTTTTTATTTTTCCTTTCTTCCTTCGTCTTTGCTCGTGCGTCAGGGCTGCCCCTCATTAAACGGGCACTTGACGTCGTCTGGCGTCTTGCCCCTCTGGATGCACGCTCATATCGATACGCACTGGGCCGTTGCTGGCGCCCGCGAAAACGCAAAAACGCAAAAAGTCGGTGAGAGCCGTGCAAACGTAGCCGCTTCATGTACCTAGTACCTACCTGTAACCTACCGCAATGGTGCACCTGCGGGCCGCTGCTGCTACCGATGATGCAGCCCTGAGACACTTGCGTGATACGTCTCGAGTTCCCAGGGGCAACAAAAAATCGGCACGTGAATCTAGATTACCGATAGTCTACGAAGTGACCCATCTCACGATGCCATGATCTATGGTTACAGTTTTTGCGGGCAGGATTCTTCCCCCTTGCAACTTTTCCCTCTCTTCAAACAGAGTTGAACGGTGTTTCTGCCCTGCGCAACATACCAGCCACTCGTGACTTCGTCTAAATTCTAGCCCACAAAGAACCCCCCCCAAAAAAAAATTCCCCGACCCTACAGTCGCAGTAGTACCTACCTTACATGTAACCTACCTACCTACCCAGTCTTCGCATATGTAGGTACTAGGTAGCGCTTAATACTTTCACCCTGGTCCGTGGCATGGAAATTCACAAACCCCCCCCCCTCCCTCCCCCCTCTCCCCCGCATTTGTTTCTCTCTCTCTCCCACGATGCTATCGAGGCGTGTCAGGGACAATAGGAACAAAAATGCATATGGTGCAGGTAGGTCCATGTATGGTATGAAGAATGGAAATTTAGCAGTCGCAGTCGCAGTCGCAGTCGCAGTGAATTGAGCCCACTATCTGTGTCCAAACATGACCCCGCAGACCTTCGTCGGCTCGAAAAACTAATCTTTGCGCAAAAAGTACATGGGAACAATCAACCATGAATAATCTCTTGGTTGAGCACAAAGGCACGAGAAAGGGAAAAAGTAGGCCTTGTGTCTTCACGGTGTTGGAATTTGTAACCCATTACCCATTACCCATTACGCAACCGCCAATGTATACAAGTTTGGTAGGCTATGCAAGTGGCCGAGAGACGGACGTCAAAAAATTCCTGCTGCTCGGGAACCTTGGGAATCCTACCCATTACCGTTACAGCCAGGCGCTACCTTACCCATTACCGCTAGGCGCTAGGGGAGCCGCAAGACCGGCAGGTCCTGCAAGGCTGCCAAAGTCGCGCACAATGTCCTCGTGATCAAGACCCAGATAATGGAGCATCTGTGCAGCCCAGCTCAGAGTGTCACACGTTTCAGTGTCTACATCTCGTGGAGCGTCCTGGTCGAGCATCTGCTGTTGACTCTCCTCATCCATGATCTTGCGAATGATGATCCATATTGTTTGGCGGGTTGGTAGTATCCGACCCTGCAGAATAAGTGTCGTGCCAGAGTCTTGGGGGAATTCAAGATCTTCCGGCCGATCTTGATACTCTTCGGCTCTTCCAATCCGGTATTTTGGCATCGTCTGCAGACCCGCAGGCGCCTGGAATGCTTCAAATCTCCTCGGAGACACGTGGCACCATGTTTCAACGAGTAGTTTGCCCTTTCGACTTCCAAATCCATCGACAACGCCTGCTAGGATGCGATTGAACTCGATTGTAGATAGCCTAATAGTTTGTCGGTTGTTGACGGAGAGAAATTGGGAGCAAAAGTCTCTCCATTCCTCATGGACAGTGCTCATGATGGAAAGGATGCAGTATAACTCGTTGCGTACATTGCTCAGAAGGAGATTCTCCAGGCCAATCAACAAACCCGAAAATGCCGCTTGAGCCTGCGTCTTGACCTCTACAGTCTCGGGAGACATTCGGAGAAGCTCTGCAGCGAAAGTGGACAGTATTACTGGACGTGGTCTGAATGTTGCCGTTGTTTGGATATATTTCTGCATATTCGTGATAGATTCCCATCGGCGGAGCTTGATCTGACAGCATAGTAACGAGCTGAGAAGCTCTGCAGGCATGCGTTGTTGCTGGTGCTTTTCGTTCCACGTGCTCACCTTTTGAATGATGTTCAAGACAAGGTCGTTCTCTCCAGCCATTGTGCCAAAGCGTACAATTGATGCAGCCATGTGTCTATTATGATGCAGCTCTGGTGCGATCAGAGGACCATCCAGGTCGTCAGAGAACAGCAGGTCACGACCAAGATCGTAGAGGTTTGATTCAGTGATCAAGTCAAGCAAATTTGCCAGCAGGGGAAGAGGTAGCCTGGTGTCAAAAGACGGAAAGTCCACGGGCGGGAGGCGACTGGAAAAAGGCTCATTCTTTTTGGGCAATGGTATGCTTTTCATTGATTCAAAGAAGTCTTGGACAGACTTCTGCTTGTTGTTGTCCGTGTATCGCTGGAGCAGCCTCAATGTGGTCATGGCGCCAGCGATATCCCCAAAGTTGATAAACGCGCGCAAGGCTCGATGCAGCACATTGAGTGACATGGTAGTGGGTTCAAAGAAAAAAGGAACCTCGTCGTCCACAATGCCAAACGTGTTTGCACTACTGACCTCTGTGCCGAAGGCTGGGGCTAAGTCGAGGATGCTCAGCAGGATATCAGGCGTCCTCTCTGGTACCAAACCATTTGATTCCAGTAATCGCGCCACTATAGAGTCCCACGTTGCTGAGCCTAGGCTGAGATTGTTTCGATCAAGAAAGCCCTTGAGCTCCGAGAGAGCTCGTATCAATTCGCTGGGGTGCATACCACGTGCACCAACTCCAACACGCATTTGGTTCACGAGACCATCGACAAAAGCTGTTACGACTTCGCCGCTAATTGTCCTGTGCGTTCTTGCTCGATCTCGTGCACTGGCAGATGTGTCTTCCTTGGTGTTGAAAAATTTCCAACGAGAGTCTGCGGTTTTTGTTTGTTCATCTGCCTCCAGAATCTCACGCCAGCTGATTAGTGTCCACCGATGGGAATCTTGCCGTTGTGCCAATTGGCGTAGAATATAGACGCCATCGGTGATCCAACCACCATGCAAGCACGACCAGAGAACAAGTTCCATCCACAGCTCCGGAGTCATTCCACTGACTTGCACTTGGTATCGTGATCCTGGTACCTCGTATCCGAGAAAGGTAGAAGCTTTGGCGCCGTTCTTTGATGTTCGCTGGGCCGCCTCATGGGCTCTCCATGAGGCATCAGAGAGGGCAGTGAGTATTTTCGACGACAGCATGTGCAGTGTTGGTGGTGGTTGCAGAGCGCTTTTGTCGCTATGTGGCCCGTAGGAATAGACGGCATCTGGCATGAAACCCATATGGTGCAGAAGAGCGACAATCTCCAGCACGTGTGGCATGACGTCGTCTTGGTCGACAGGCCCACGCTCAGCGGCCACAAGGATCAAATCGCCGAGTGTTCTCCAGAGCTGACCCAATGCTCGCTTCGCCATGTATCGATGGGCGTTGATGGTGTCTGGGTTAGTGGTGGTTATCTGGTCCAACGTGTGCTTCAGCGGTTGAGGGCCACCAATTCGCTCAATGCACACTGGGCTTTCGGTGAGCTCCTTCAAGCTTCGCAAGTCATGCTCGGGCCAGGCGGCGTTTGCGGAGGGATCGATGGGGGCCGGTGACTCCATGGAAGGGCGCCCGTCTTCAACAAGCTTCTTCGCCATCCACATTGCCGCCGGCCATCGTCCTTGCACGAGGCCTACATGGCTGATGATGTCCAGAGAGTAGTCTTGGGCCCTATTGAGAAGACAGGCCAGGTCCAGCGCGGTCACGGTTGCTGACACATCCGGACCGTCTGCTGGGGTTCGTTGCAAGTGGGACGGAAGAAACGGGTCGAGTCTGGCGATCCATTCCTCGATGTTGCCACGCGCATCGTGGGGGGGAAAGGCGATGCAGGATCCAAGTGGCGGTCCGTCGGGCCTGGGGAGGTGTCGGCGGGGTGTGCTGTGGTTGAGCGTGAGCGCAGGCAGGGCAGACGGCGGGGGCGGTGGTGCGGAGCGGTGTCTGGTGGAGGAGAAGGAGCGCTTTGCAGGGCGAGCGAGTGCGGGAACGAGAAAGGCGGCGACGGTGAAGGAAGCAGCGGCTCCTCGACGCGACGACGCGAAAGCCTGGGACACAGCGCTGCGAAGACAGGCATGGGCAGCGCGCATTGAGGGGCGGCCGTGGTGCGCGGGGCGTGGAGGCGGGCGCAGACATGTCGTCGCAACTTTTTGTCGGCCGGGGGTCATGACGCCGTCCAATTCGCCTCGCCCGCGACGCGCTACTTACTCGTGCTACTGCCCGCAGCCCAGTGCCCGCCTGCCTAATCCCTCTCCAGACACCCGCCATGCGTCGCACGCGTCCACAGCACCAGTGACCACACACTCCCGACCACAGCACAGATACGCAGCTGCCTGGTACTTGCTCTCGCGTCATCCTCTGTCCGTGTATAAAGGGCGGGGACGCGAAAACACTCGCACTGCACTGCACCTTGGGACGCGTTCCATCGGCCACTGCGCTCACTCCCGCTGCCTGACACCGCAGATATGGGTGTATATCGCGTCGGTAAATCATACCCTCCCTTCTCCTGTCACATGACCATGAGCCAACCGACAGTTACTTCTGCACCGCATGATGAGACTAACCTCTCTCCAGAGGCATCCCCAAACAACCGCGCTGGCTGCAAGGTCGGCGCGTGCAAGGACAATGCTGTCAAGATCATGAAGGGCGAGCTCCGTTTCGCCGTCCAGATCACTATCCAAGAACACCAAAGCTGGCAGTACCGTCATTGGTAACCTCCATTCCTCCCCATCATCACTCCCTACTAAATCCTCCAGGGGATGTGTCACGCCACAACAGATCAGCAATCTGATTGAGACGACGGACGGTGACACTGATATGGTCGATGGCTATGACGAACTGCCTGCTGAATTTCAAGAGAAGATCAAGTATGCTCTGGAGAATGGTCACGTGGCTGACGAGGATTGGAAACACGACCCAGAGCTGAACCGTCCTGGTCAGAAGGGCTTCATCAAGAAAGTTCCCAAGAAGAAGGCCAAGAAGAATGCAGACCAAGACGCTGACAGCGGCGAAGAGCCGGAGGAGAAGCCCAAGAAGAAGCGCGCTCCCAAGGCCAAGAAGACTGACGATGATGCCGAAGAAACTGCCCCCAAGAAGAAGCGAGGTCGTCCCGCCAAGAAGCAGGCTGACGACGTCGAAGAAGATGAGGATGATGCCCCTGCTCCGAAGAAGGCACGTGGCAGAGCTAAGAAGGTTGAGTACAAGGAGGAGAGCGACGAGGACGAGGCTCCTCCACCCAAGAAGGTCCGAGGCAAGAAGACTGCAGTCAAGAACGAGGATTTCGCCGATAGCGATGCCGAAGAAGCTGCTCCGCCCAAGAAGGCCCGCGGCAGAAAAGCTGCACCCAAGGAAGAAGTCGAGCCCACCGAAGAAGACGACCCTGCTGAGGAAGAAGAGGCACCGAAGCACAAGCGTGGTAAGAAGGTCACGGCGGCGGCTAACGGCGAAGCCAAAGTCCCGCAGAAGAGGTAACTCACTTTTACTACGCATATACCTTTGCAGCTAACACATGCAGGGGTCGCAAGAAGAAGGTTGCAACTGTTGAGGAGTAATGCTCTATTTCTCCCACCATGTGGCCTTTCTACCTCGATCTTATCACAGCTTTCTTCATTCTTGCGTAACCAAGCCGCATAGCGCAGCACACACACATTGTAATTTCGAGTACGGCGTTTGAAGAAAAAAGTGTACGATAGATACCCAGGAGCGAGAATTGTAAATGGACGGTGGTATTTTCCTTGTCCAGAAGCTGAGTAGGTATATGAGGGAGCTTACTGATTCAAAACACAAAAGAGGGGGGTATCCAAACAAAGCCTCTTCTTCAAGTCAAGTCTTTCTGTGCCCAGACTCCGAGTACTCCTTGCGCAATGCTTTCATATCTCACTGTGCACCATCGCAGGTCCCAATCAGGTCATCACACTACTTTTTTCATCCGCTGCATCTCAGTACCCATCCGCATCTCCGCCCTACCTCCTCTCCCTCTCCCTCGCCTCCTCCACCAGCCTCTCCCAGTCCACCATCACCCTGCCCCCCTGCCGCACAATCATCGGATAAACCTCGCTAAACCCCAGGCCCTCCATGTACCGCTGCGTCAGACGCTCATGCACAACTGTCTCGCCGTCGCACTCTTCTCCGTGCAGGGGGGCACACTGGGGACCCGATGCGCGACTCCTGCGCAGTGGGAGACACGGGTCCAGCAGCGGCAGCAGGAAGGGCGGGAAAGCGAAGTAGACGCGCGTTGTGGAGACGTGATCTGGATCAACGGGTTTGTGGCAGGGTAGCGCTCGTTGAGCAGGAGGGACGCAGCGCGCAGGACTTCTGGGTGGCCCGGCCCGGGGAGGTACAGTGGTGGGTTCGTCCTCCTGTCCGTAGGTAAGCACGGGCGATTGGGCTCATCTGCAGAGGCTGCGATAAGTCGGGAAAATACGGGATGTGCTCGCGATAGAGCGGAAGGAGCGAGCGGTATGTTTGGCCATGCGGTGGTGATGAAAGGGGTTGTCGGGCGGGAAGAGCGTGGTGTATTTGAGGAGGAGACGTGGCGAGAGGCTGGGGCCGAGAGAGAGAGGTATTGGGCCCGGGCGTGGGCGTGTGGTGTGTGGTGTGAAGAGGGGCACAGCAGGATGTCTAGCGATGTCCGCCGTGGAGGTGATCGGTGAAGCCAAAGACTCCGCTCGAGGCTGCGACGAAGTCGTCGACGTATTTCCAGCTCCCGCCTCCATCACCCCCCTCTGCCTCTCCCCCTCCCACGCCCTCGCCCTCGCCCATCTCCACCGCCGCAATGCCCCCCGCCATCCCATCATACGCCGCCACCAGCCCCGCCGCCACACCCTCACACGCAACCCCCTTCCTCGTCGCAAACGGCACCGGCTGCATCGCGTTCCCGCACGGCCAACGCGTACACATGGGTGCCCGCGGTAGTAATAACGCGAACCCCCCGGTCTCCAGCGCGTGCGTGCCCGTAAACCCCGGAGATGAAAACACGCTGTGTCGAGGCTTGCACGGGGGGGGACGCGTGCTCTGGGGATGTTGTTAGCTATGCGTCTTTCTATCTTTGTTTCTTTCTTTTCTTTTGGTTTCCTTCTCAGTGGATGAGGCAGGAGCGGGGAAGTACGTCTGCGTTTGCGATTTGAAATTCAAATTCAAATTTCGATTTCTACGGAAAAAAAAAGGTGCAGGATAGCGGGGAGAGTGGCCGGGGCTCGTGGTGGGAAGTATGCCCACACTGCTGGCTGGCTGGCTGGCTGGCTGGCTGGTAGTGTCTACGCTACAGTACCTTTACCGGCCTTGCTTTGTGGGTTTCGGCATTTTGAGGTCCGGGGGTGTGGGTGGTGGGTGTTGGGAAATACGGAGGAGTGGAGGCGCAATGTTGATGTTATGTATGTATATATATATGTATGTGTATATGTATATGTATATACCACCAAGCCAAGTGCATGTGAAGAAATCCCCTTGTCCGCGAACACCCCCGGAGCAAGCAAAGGTAAAAAGTGAACAGACAAATTCCGCATTATAGCTAACGGACAGGTGGAGAATGGACAAGGATGGGTTAGGCAAAGTTTGTTTTCTTAGGCAGTGAATGAGGGACTGAAAAAAAGAGGGGGAGTGAAGGAGTAAAGGTTATTGTGCTTGGTGGTGGATTGTGTATTAAGGGAGGAGGTTGAGCGAAAGATTTGCTTGTTCGTAAGTCGGTAACTGGTCGTTTGGTGCGGTGGAGCATGATAGCGAGGTGGAATGATGGTTTGCGTGTAGTGTCGCCGGCGCTATCGCTTGGTGTTTGGTGAGAGGTTACTATAATCACGCTAATCGGCGGAGTGTGCTAGAAAGAAGGATGTATTGGCAGAACGTGCGCAAGTTGAAAAGGCACTTGGAAACAAAAGCTCAAGTTGGTGATATGTCGGAGATGAATCAAGACTTTATTTGTCCGCGTTATCATATTATCTAGAATCGTACAGCAACTCCCGCGCACTTCCTGACTCCAGAACAATCAAATGAACCTTAATCAGTCACATACGGTGCTCATATGGATTCAACAAGCGCAGTGTGTAAAAAATCCATCATGCATTACAATCACATCAAGTGAACAATTTACTGGCGTCCAGCGCTAGTACCATCCTGTCCGCCATTGGTGACAGCATCAAGACCCTCCTCATCATCTGGCTCGGTGTAGGTGCCTGCTTCCTTGGTGGCCCCGCGTGTGCGCTCCTCGATGATATTGCTCTCGTCGATGGCTTCGTTCTCATCACGGGCTGTGTAAAGTAAAGTTAGAGTAGTAAGGCAATGCAGGAGGGTCAACTTACCAAGCTGCTCGTCAGAGTCACCGCCGTTGTCATATTCGGTTGCTTCAATGGGAGCCTCGTCCTTTTGGACGGGAATCTCGGACTGGCCGGTGCGGCTTTGGTAGTCGTTGTCGACGGGGGCAGATGGGATGTCAGACATGTTGAGGCGGGTGGTGGGCTTAGGGGCAGGTTAAGTAGAACTTGTTGTGTTGGATTGATGGAGACGTGGAGATGAAACAGGCAGTGTCATCAAGGGCCCTTCAACGACTTATGTACACATGCTCGATTTACTAATACGTCATGCTGTCGCGAGTGTGACTGCAAGCCTCTGACGAGATCAAAGACATGTAATGAGGCACGGACTCGATCAGCAATTGGGTACCGTAATGCCAGGGCTCGATGACAGCATGGCTGAGAGCTGATGCCTGAGCTTCACGGCACGCCAGGCCATGTGTAGAGTACATGGTTGCCGGAAGCAGTCAGGCACATCGTGATCCGCGATGTGATATCTCGCACTAAGTGCGGGAGCTAATCGGATGGTGAAGCATGCGGTCTTTCAGGATACTGACGCGAGTGTCTCGTCGTCATTGTACAAGGGTAAGACTGATGATTTCGCGTGTGAGCTTCAGCCGATTATGATTGTACCATCACGAGCAAAATCCTGTGCGAACACGGAACGTCCTTTGGGAATTCCTATTAGTATTTGACCCTTCTCGAAAATTGAACCTGCCCTCAAGCAATCGAGTTTCGTCATGTCGTTGCAAGAAGACCGGCACCTAGACTCCTGCACACAAAGACTGAAGCAGGGGGCAGCATACGATGCGTAACAGAGAGTTCCAGCCATTGTAGCCAGATGCGGATGACGGTCGACGTCAACACCGACTTTAGTGTCAGGGGACTCATGGGATTCTTTCTCCACGCTTGGAGATTGGCGAGATCGATCGTGCATGAGCACATCGGATTCCTTCGCGGTTCCGATGCTGCTAGCGTTTGAAAGTCTAATTCGCGATGGCTGGAGCACTAACGCGACAACGCGAGGTCACGAAAAGTCGTGACGTCGCGAAAAAGTACTTAGACTACTACTTTGGGCTAATGCTCTATCTTTCGACCGTGGTTGCACCTGGTCATGATTCACAGGCCGCTTGCAATTGAGCAGAAAATGATTGGGGACATGCTCCTGTTATATGATACTGGGTGAAGAATCCGACAGGTCATATTCTCCAACTTGTATGGTGTGATTCTTATGCTATTGTTGTTCTTCCCGAAGTTAAGCCGGACATTGTCCAGCACTTTGTGCCAATCCTGATTCCGCTTGATAAGAATAATACATGGGTAGAAAAATTGACGCCCAGATTCACAAACATCTACATTATACAATGAACGACGCTCAGACCTTTATGCGCTTTGGTTGGCATCGACGGCGGTGCCACTCTCACTTGTGTCCTTCTTGGCCTCCTCCGTCTTCTTCGCTGCTGCCATTTGCCAAGCAGGTATCGCGCGACCATTTTGCAGCCTGCCAAATGACGCGGCTGCAGGCTTGTCGGCAGCCGGAGCAGAGGCACCAGCGGACGTTGTAGCGGCGCTACCGCTGCTCTGACCCTCGATCGCGGTTGTCCCGTTCGTCTGATCGGTGGGTGCTGGAGTGGCTGTAGGTTGAGGACTGAGGACGGAAGTGGACTGCGATACCGGTGTGGATGTGCCGTTGACATTGGGTGAAGACCCTGAGCTCTGAGCCTGGCCAGCACCGTAATAGCTTGGTGTCGTAGTAGGAGGACGAGCGGTTCCGGAACCCATCCTGTTGCCAATCAGGGTCTTCAGGCTCTTGAGTTCGGTTGACAGTTCTCTCAGTCTGCTATCTGTTGACTCTTTCTGGGCATCCAATGCTTTTGGAATCAGATCCCTCAAGCCGCGCACGTCGTCCTCGATACGCCGGTTGTCATCGCCCTGCCTCTTTGAAGACTCCTTTAGGCTTGATAAGACACTTTCAACCTCACCAAGAGCCTCGTCGAGTCTGCTTGTCCTTGCCTCTTCCGATGCTTTTAGTGCCGCTGTGTCCGTGTTGAGCTGCTCGAGTAGGTCAAAGGCGCGTTTGAAGGACTCGTCGACCGAAGCCTTGTCTTGTTCCAGCTGAGGCTGAGTTGGTGGCTGGATCAGCGGCATGATGTACCGCTTCGCTGTGAAGTAGAGGCCGTAGCTGACACCGCCCATGACCGTCGCCATGATGAAGTAGTCTCTCCAGTCCCGTTTCGGGGGTCTGCGCACGTGTCAGTCCGACTTTGCAGAGGGTGCGCAGTGGTAGGTACTCTGGGGGCGGGGGCTGTTGCCAGTAGCCCTGCGGTGGATACGCCGGAGCCGAGGGCGGCGGTCTGTTGTATGCATAGGTGGCAGGTGAGGAGGTCGGTGGTGGAGAGGATGGGGCCAGGCTGGGGTCTTCGGCTGCGCGCGCAAGAGAGAGGTCAACCTCCTCTTGCGTGAGATTCTTGGACTGCAAGAACGCGATGCGCTTCTCCAGGGGCGCGTTGGCAACTGATGGGTCCTGGAGGACTGCAAGTGGTTAGTCGGCGCATGTGACGCCAACGCCGCGCGGTGACGTACAGGAGACGGCAGACGTGATGAGATCCTCGCGGACCATCTTTTCGGCCTGGAGCGCAAGGCGAGGAGCACGCGCGATGTTGTGGTGGTGGTGGACGAAGGATGGCTGGAGAGTCGGGCTCAGCGAGGAGGCGGGTATCTTGGGATGGGATGGGATGGGATGTGATGTGATGCCGATGCCTCGGCTCCCAAGCCCGCTTAATCTTGCCGTCTTGGTCAAAAGGAGACGACAACCCTCAACACCACAATGCACACCACACCACCCTTAAGAAAAAAATATCTGCTTTTATAATGTATTAGTATCCTGTATAAGCTACCTATACTAATAAACCTATATTATATAATATATTATAACTATTATAATACTCTATTATTTTTTTTAAAAAATATATCTCTATAATTATAAGGTTATACTAGATAATATACCTAAAAAATATCCTAATTTAACTAAATATATATTATTTTATAAGAGGATACTTTACTAATATAAATTTATAAAGGTTAATAAAAAGGATCTAGCTATATAATAGGGTATTACTAGCTATATAGAAAGGAGATAAATAGTAGATTTTAAGGTATATAGAGAGCTTACCTACTATAGAAAAGATTTATAAAAATTTAAGATAGAAAAAAAAGGATTATATAGTAGTAGGCGCCCTCTAAAGATTACTAATAAGTAACTTAATTAACTACTCTAATCTTTTTAAAAATAATATTATAAATAGTTTATAGTTATTAGGACCTATAATAGATTAATATAGAAGAGATAGATTAGAAGGCTTATATTATAGGTACTAGATAGACTAATTACTACTATATAGTAATAGAGAGAAGTTTACTACTTATAGTATAATTTATTCTTTTATAATATAGTTATCTAGATATAAGTATTATTATCTTAGGGAAAGTAACCTTAGATACTAATAATATCCTTTTTTTTATAGTTAACTATCTTAGTTAATATTTAAAAAGAATTAAACTAATATTAGTATAAGAGTTATAGCTTTTTTACCTTATTTTAGGCTATAGTTGTTAGTACCTAGGGTTACTCCCCCTAAGGTAACAATACTTACGTCTAAATAACTATATTATAAGGGAATAAATTATACTATAAGTAGTAGACTCCCCTCTATTACTATATAGTAGTAATTAGTCTATTTAGTACCTATAATATAAGCCTTTTAATCTATCTCTTCTATATTAATCTATTATAGGTCCTAATATTCTAATTACTTTTACTCTATAGAAAAATTAAGTACTTAACTATAAAAAAAATTTATTTAATATTAAACTTAGAATATATACCTACTATACTATAAGCTTAGCTATACTCTCCTATAATACTAGTAACCTCTATACTTTAAGTTACTAAGACTTCTTTATACTTATTAGAGATAAGTTATTACTACTTAGAAGGTATTAGTAATAGGAAAAACTAAGCTATAAATAATATAACTAATTTACCCTTTTATAGGCTAGAATTAGTTAAAATAACTAATCTATACCTAACTCTAAATAAGCTAGATAAAAAACTATAAAAGTTAGAAAACTAGTTTTAGAAAGAAGAAAAGTAGTATAAACTTACTTATCTTTATAGAATTTAAACTAGATACCTTACTAAAGACTAATAAGCCCTCTATAAGGCTAATATAACTCTAATATTACTAGTAGTAGTAACTACTATACTAATATTAGGTTTACTATAGCTAGTACTACTATATTAATTTATAAAGTATAATTAAGCTAACTTTAATTATTAGGAGTATAATTATAAATAGTTTTTTAAAAGGTTATCTTAGAATTTTCTAACTAAAATATAAAAGATTAAGTTTAGAGTCTAATACCTCTTAGAATCTATAAAGATATTATAGGATACTTATTATACTAATTAAGAGTATTAAGAAATCTTATAGAAGCTAATATAGTTAAATTTAAAGATAGCTATATTAGATTCTTTTAGTTCCTAGATAGAAAGGTATTAATAAGCTTTTACTATATTAATAAAGGTATATATATTACCCTCTTAAATACTTATAGACTTATTAGACTATATATATCTATTTTAGGAAAAGCTTAGAAGTATTTATATACTAGAACTATAGGTTACTAAATATATCTAAGCCTTACTTAAAGAAGTTTAGAAATAGCTATTTCTTTATCCTAAAGAGTATAAATATATACTTATAGAGGTTAAAATAGTAGCTAATACTATCTAGTAATAATAAGGCCTATTAAAGGACCCTAATATTAATAAGACCTCTACTAAGGTAAAGTATAGACTTCTACTATAATTACTTTTAAAAAAGTATATAAAAATTTTAAAAAAGTTAAAGCTAGTTATTTTAGAAAAAGCTAGCCTAAGTAGGCCTAGATTAGCTAAAGATAAATAGGATTATACTACTCTAATATACTTTAAATATAGGGAACCTAAATATATTACTAATATATACTAAAACCTTAGAAAGAATAATAAGATATTATTTAGTATAATAGAGGGAAAAGGTAAGGGGTAGAAAGTATAGATACCTACCTTCTTACCTATATCTCCTACTTAGAAGAAAGTTAGAATCTAGATATAATATAAGCCTTACTATATCTAAAGCCTATAAGGCTATTAATAGTTAAGGCTAGTATAAAGTCCTTAGGTAAGATTAAAACCTTAGTAGATAAAGGTTTATAACTAAACCTACTATCTAAAGTAGTAGTAAAGAAGTAGAATCTCTAAGTTAACCCCTTTCTATAGCTATTAGCTATAGAGATTAATAGAGGTAAGTTATTAGTCTATAAGATAATAACTATTAAAGTAACTATAATAGACTTAAAAAGTAAAAAAGATACCTAGTAGATTCTATTTATAGTTATAGACCTTATAAGGTACTAAATATATCTAGGTCTACTTTAGATTAATATATATTAACCTAAGATTAGCTATACTACTTAGTATATACTATTTAGAGGACTTAAGGATAAAGATATACCTAAGTTCTAGTAAATTATTCTTAAAGATACTAATAAGTTTAAATATACTATAAGAAGCTTTAAAGTTAAGATCTATAGCTACTTTATTAACTTTATAGGTTAAAGTAAAGTAAAAGAGCCTAAGATAGGATAGTTACCTCTATAGTATTCTAAGTATACTAATATTATATTAGAGGAAGAATTATAGATTTTTTCTAACTATAGGCTAGCTAATCTAATAATTAATTTAGTTAATAGTAGAAAGCTACTATACTAACTATTATATAGTTTTTTAGAGTCTAAGTTAACTATACTATAGAAGTACTTAGTAGACTATCTAGCTAAAGGTTAGATATATTAATCTAAGTTCCTAGTAAGTACTCTAATACTTTTTATAAAGAAAAAAAAATAGCAGCCTATAACTATATATAGACTATTAGGGCCTAAATAAGATTACTATTAAGAATTACTATCTATTACCTCTAATTATAGAATCCTTATAGTATTTAAGTTAAGCTAAGGTATTTACTAAGCTAGATATCTAAGATACCTACTACTAAATCTGTATAGTAGAGGGTAAAGAATAGAAAATAGTATTTTAAATAAGATAGAAATATTTTAAGTATTTAGTAATACTATTTAGGCTAACAAACGCCCCTACTTAATTCTAGTCCTATATTAACTAGT
>JAMXIJ010000056.1:0-94212 GCA_025742365.1 Coniothyrium glycines | reverse complement strand
GTTTTTCTTTCTATTTCTAATAATTTTTACTATATATATATTATAAGAATATAGAGGTAATAGGGTATAGGTTACGCTTAAGTATAAATCCTAATATAATAAAATCCTTTTATATAGTAGGTATTTAATAAAAATTTATAATTACTTTTTATAACTTAGGCTATAGCTTAGAAAAGAGATATTAGATTCTTTACTTCTTAGTATAGGGAGTAAGTTACTCTTTAAGTACGTTTAAGTAAGTAGTAAATAAATAAATACTCTAATCTTTTTACTATATAGTATATATATATACTATAACTACTTTAAGGCTATAGTTTATAGGATTAGAAAGTAAGTTTAGTAAATATTATTTAAAGTATTTCTATATAAGGGCTATATTATTTACTTTAAAGGTATACTTATAATACTTAAACTAAAGTTTACGTAGGTCCTTTATAATATATTATATAGCCTATATAACTTTATTATTATCTAAGGCAAACTTTAGTAGTAATAATTTAAACACTACTTTATAAAAGTAGATAAATTTATAATATTCTTTTAGGATCTTTTTTTAGTATGTATTAGGATCTTTTAGCTAGAGTATATATTTTATATATACGTACCTAGATACTCTAGATATATACTACTTATAGGTCTTAATAATTTCTATATCTAGAATTTCCCTAGTTATAGTAATTAATAGCTTATCCTATTCCTTATCTTTAAGTTATACAATTTTGTTTTTAATTTTTTATAACTACTTTCTAGCTTAAAGCTTTTTATATTTCTTTTTTACTATTTTAATATACTATTCTAGTATTAGTAGTATACTATAGCTAATAGTAGGTTACTTATTAGTTAATACTATATTAATACTTATACCTTATTTAGAGGTATTATTAGTAAGAGTTACTTAAATACTTAACCTTATAGAAGGAGCTATCCCTAGACTACTAGATAAGAAGTATTATTATATAAAAGGTAGCTATAGGTATAAGTATTTACTTTATACTATAAGGTAATAGTAAAGAGATAACTCTATATTCTATAGGTTATATAATAATACTTATCTCTACTATAACGTATATTAGGTATAGGTTAAATATACCTATAGTACTAACTAAGTATATTAGATATTAGACCTAGTATAGAATAATAAAGAATCTTATAATCTTTGTTATATAGAGTCTAGGACTACTAGGGCTTATTATAGGTAAGAGGTAGTAAAGAAGTATATAACTAGATATTAAGGCCTATTATAACCTAATCTAGGTTAAATAGGACTAGTCTAGCGCCTTAAAAGCCTTCTTAGATATTACTAGGAGTAATTATAGCCTTAAAGCTATAATAAAGTAAGGTAGAAACTTAAGTTTAGTAATATAGGTAATGTAGTTACGTATAAGCTCTTTAGTTTAGTATTTATATACCTTTTTTAAAGGTATAAAATAACCTATATTAAAAGGCTATAGGAGGTAGGATAAGTATAGAGGTATATAGATAGTTATAATCTTATTATCTTTATAGTATTACTAGAAAGTAAGTAACTTATAGCTTTTATAGCTATTAATAATAAGTAGTTAGTAGCTACTAACTACTTTTTTCTTTATATAGGTATTAAAGTACTTTAACTAGTCTAAACTAAGCTTATTTATTATCTAGCTATTTTTAAAGACTATAATAACCTAATCTTAAGGTAGATCCTTTTTTTTATACTAGGTAGAAAGGTAGTAGTAGTCTTTAAAAATAATAAAAGATAAAATAGCCTACCCTATAGTATTAATACCCTAAATAACTATAGTCTACTCCTAGTTACCCTACTATACTACCTTTAGCTATCCTTAATAATTTAAAAATATAATAACTATTTTAGTTAATATCTAGCCTATTATAAAGCCTATCTTATTAAAGTTATATATATTATTATCTAGGATACTATACTAGGCTTTAATACTCTCTATAAGGTAGAACTAGTCTTATATAACCTTTAGATCTTTATATAGGACTCTTTTATAGTTATACTTATAATTAAACTTTATTTAGAGCTTAAGGTAATATTTAATAAATATACTAGGCTAGTTTATACTAACCTAGCCTAGTTTATACTTAGTATATAGAAAATTAGCTATATTAGCTATAGCTATAAGCTAGAGAGAAAAACCTTATAAATCTAGGTTAAGTATATATTTAATAATTACCTTTCCTTTAATTTAGTCTAGGTTTTTTAAATTAGGTATATAATCTACTTAAAAAGGTTATCTAGTATATTACTAATATAGTATTACTTTAGGAATATTATAGATAGCTATAGTATATTAAATTAAGAGGTTTATGTCTTATTTAAGAGCCTAAAGTATAAGCTATATCTAGTATTTATTAGAAGGCTACTTCTAGTGTTATTATTAATATATTATATAGGTAGGTAGGATTTAGTAGGGGCTTAGTAAAAGTGTGTTACTTACCTATATATATTACTTACCTATAGAGTACATTAGCGTAAAAAAGTACTTACTACTAAAGATAGTAAGTATCTAGCTACTTTATAAGAGTTTAGGGTAAGTAGTAATAGGAAGAGGGTAAAGAAGTAGGTATATACTATAGGAGGTAAGCCTAGCTAAAGGTACTATAGATAGTATAATTAGACTAGGTATAACGTATAAATATATAAGTAAGTAGTAAAAGTAGTTTCTAAATAGTATCCTATCTTACTTTATATTCTATAGTACTAAAGTAGGTTATTATAGGCTAAAGTAAGTTAGTTTTTAGTAGGGGCTTAGTAAAAGTGTGTTGCTTGCCTGTATGCGTTGCTTACCTATAGAGTACATTATAGATAGAATATTAATATATTTTCTAATTATTTCTAAGTATACCTTTTTATAATATTAAGTTATATTTAGGTTTTATATAAGCTAACCTAATTCTAGCTAAGACCATACCTAATAACTAGCCTATTACTATCTTTATACTTAATTCTTACCTTATAGCTATAGTTACTTATAACTTAAATATTTAATCTATAGTAATATTATAATTCTAATTTTTATTTTATTATAATTTATATATAATACTAGTTATAGTTTTTCTACTATTTAGATTAGATTTATAGTCTTAGTTTATAACTTTTATTAGATTAAAATAATTATATCTATACTAGCTTTAGCTTAGATATAATCTTAAAGTCTATAGTAAAAACAATATAATTATAGACTTTTATTAGTTATTCCTAAGGTACTATATTACTAGATACTTAGTAGAACTATAAGTAGTAGAATTCTTTAACTACTATAGAATAGTAATTAGTATATATAGTACCTATAATATAACTCTTTAAATCTTTCTCTCTTATAGTAATCCAATACAGGTCCTATTACCTAGGCTCTAATTTACACTCCTATTAAACAGCACCTGAACTAGCCCCCGGAGCATAGGCTGTGTGCTGTCCCAGCTCTATCTGAGCTCCATTAGTTCTTGTCATATCAGGTTTCCCTTCATGCACTAACGTGCTGAAAGCACGAAGCAAGTCATCTCTCAAATCCTCCCAGTTCTCCACACCCACACTGACACGTAGCAGTGTTTCGTCCACCTCAGTATCTGACATTCGTCGCCACTCAATGAGAGACTCGACACCACCTAGTGAGGTAGCATGCTGGAATAGATGTAGTGCTGATGGCAAGGCACGAGCCTGTTCCTTGCGGTGCGTATAGAAGCTGAAAACCGGGCCGAAACCATTAGGCATTTGTTCTTTTAACCACAACATGTCCTTCTCCTGTAGACTTGCATGGACCACCTTATTGACCACCCTTTTCACAATCTCTCCACCTTCACGCTTCCCATGAAGAGAATCTTGAAGCCATTGCACAAGCATCTCTGCATTGCTCGCTTGCCTTTGCACTCTTAAATCTAGAGTTCTCAAGCTCCGCACACCGAGCCAACCCTCAAGACTACCGAGCACAGCTCCAAGGAAAATTCGCTCTGCACGCAGAGTCTTTGCTCGTCGTAAACCATCATTGCTTTTTGCTAGGGCGAGTATCCCACAAAGCAAGTCGCTGTGACCGCCGATATACTTGGTACCAGAATGCATCACAATGTCTGCACCCCAAGCAAATGGGTCCTGTAGTCCAGGCGGTCCAAATGTAGCATCCACACTGAGGAGGGCGCCTCGAGCGTGAGCTCGATCCGCATATTTCTGTATCTCAAACGCCTCACCTGTAGGGTTGAGGGGTGTTTCCAGATGGACAAGATCGCCTTTGCCCAGCCCAGCAGCGTCCCAGGCAGCATCATCCGCGTGGAGATCAACCGTTTTCACACCATGCATCTTCTTGTGTAAGTCTATCACGCCATGGCAACCATGATAGCCACCGGAAATCGCAATTGTCTTGGGCACAATGTTTACAAGGAGGGCGTGAAAAGCGCTGAGTCCACTACTGTAGCTCACGACATGGTTCGCTAGCTGTTCCAACTCATTTCCATGTGAGCCGGGGAAGATCAATGGCGCAAGGATGACTTCGAGTCGATTGATGTTGGCAGATGCAAGACGGGAGTAAATGAGCGGTGTTTGAAGGTCAACGATTTCGCCATCCTCGGGTGCTGGTTGGAGGTCATCGGGATTTCGGGGATAGCGAAAGGTCGTCGAAGTGTGAATAGGAGGAGCAACGTCAGTGACTATGTTGATGCGGTCGTCGGCATGCACGCCATATGTCGCAGGATGGTAGGTGGGAGACATGCTCGTGCATATAGCGCTCTCACTCGAAGATGGATGGATGGCGTTTGAGCGATGGATGCTGGTGCCAATGCCTTGGGGAATGTTATTGTGGTGCGAGTGCTAGCAGCAGCGACACACAATGGGAAAGGATATAGTCAATGGGAACCGACCGCGACAGGTACACAGCGATACATGCCGAAATCACGCTCTGTGCGGCACCCGCAGGCGGGACCGCGGGCTCTCGGGCTCTGAACCGGCCGCCCCATTTATGTGGAACATGTCGGCATTCATACCTACGTACCTACGTGCCTACATAGTATTCGTTTGGGTATGGTACGGACTTAACGGCCATGACATTAGTGCGGGGTAGCATCAACTATGTGTATTGGCTCTGTCACCCGATGCCCCTCATTCTGTCTCAATCTTTCTACGCATATATGCCTAGGCTGCCTAATAACACTAGCAACAAGAATAATAGTAGGGTTCTGTCCTTTGCAATGAGAAGCGATACTGTCCTGCATGACCTACTGCTCCTCCAGCATCATATTTGCACCTTACGCATCGCATGACATGACTGCACTGCTTGTGTCAACACCGAGCATATATTTTCAACTTCTTAGTCATCTATTGGGTGCCTGCAGCAGTAATGGTTGGCAGACCTTGCTTGTACTGGGTCATGCCACTGTCGCTACCAACGGCTTCAATTGACCGGACAATCTTGTAAGATTCGACATCGCCTTCTGGAACACCACCGAAGACAACGTGCCGGCCATCCAGCCATGATGTGAGTACAGTTGTGATGAAGAATTGTGAGCCGTTACTAGCGTATGTGAGCTGTCTCACTCGTCATACAGGAGGGATGGACGTACGTGTTGGGGCCTGCGTTGGCCATTGAGAGAAGGAAGGGCCGGTCGTGCTTGAGCTTGAAGTTTTCGTCGGCGAACTTTTCGCCATAGATGGACTTTCCGCCAGTGCCCTGCTGAACGTCAGCGATATGCCTGTCTCGCACATGCTCTTTCGAGGTATTGACACGCACATTGCCTCTCGTAAAGTCGCCGCCTTGGAGCATGAAGTTTGGGATAACACGGTGGAACTTGGAGCCTTTGTAGCCGAAGCCCTTCTCGCCGGTGCACAGGGCACGGAAGTTCTCGGCAGTCTTGGGGACGACGTCGTCGTAGAGCTCCAAGTTGATGCGACCGGATTGATCTAGCAAAGTGCCATGTTAGTATTTGGCATGTTGGAACAAGGCCATGGTAGTACCGCCTGACAAATGTGCACGGGATAGGGACGCGCAGCTTACCCTTGACGTCGCCTTTGCGTGTGACGTTGCCGTCCTTGTCGACGTCGACCTCAGGCCCGGTCCAGGTGCAGTCGAAGTAGGCCTTGATGACCATGTTGGATGCCGAGGGAGTAAAAAAACGCTTGTTGAGGGGAGCGCAAATCGAGCCTTTGGTGGCAGCGCGAAAGGCGAGCGCAGCGGAGGAAGCACGCCCCACCATCTCTGCAGCACAGCGCGGGGTGTCGAGGCTAACCTGAACTGTAGTCAGGCCATGGCCCTTGGCAGTGAATCGCAGACGAGCTTTGTTTGCTTCTTCCTCGTAGCACAGGATGCATTGGCCGACGAACGCGGGCCTTGGAAGATGCCAGTGCGGTGACTTACTGCGAGAGCAACGAAAATATCCAGACCAGAGCAGAACGCCCACACACGTATTGCCGAAGAAGATGCAGCAGCAGCAGCGGTAGTAGGCGCGGACGGGAGATTGGCGACGTGTGCTGATCCAACAATGGGCAGAAGGACACAATGAAGATGGCCGTCGTCCCAGCGGAGGCAGTGGAGCGCCCAATGAAGCTGCCAGTAGATACTGACGTGATGGATGGGACGGACGCTCGACGAGACAGAGAACCAAACTTTGAGCTTGGCCGGAAGACCCTGGAACCCTGCGTCCGTGCGCTTGCCAAGCCCGTGGCCAGTCCGCTGTTGTCCTCAATGTCTCCGTCAGCAACGACATCTCCCGCTCTGTCACGCGCCTGCAGGCCGACCCGACATCGCCGCCATGGATCTCAACAGCCTCAAGGACCAAGTGAGCAATCTCACGCTCTACGACCTCAAGGCCGGGTTCCGCAAAGCCCAAAATGGCATGCTCCCCCCCGACGAAGCGCCAGCTGGCCACTGCTAATGCGCGCACAGCCGTCATGAACTACACCGAGATGGAAGCCAAGGTCCGCGAGGCGACCAACAATGAGCCCTGGGGTGAGAAGGTGCCTCTGCTACTCGAATCCAATAGCTGACTGATTGCAAGGTGCATCCTCCACGGCACTGCAAGAGATTGCCAATGCCACGTTCAATTAGTACGTCGCGACGATGCTCCCAAACGTACATTGCTTACACGCTCAGCCAACTGCTCAACGAGATTATGCCCATGATCTACAAGCGTTTCACAGAGAAAGCGTCGGAAGAATGGCGTCAAATATACAAGGTACTTCCGAGCGCCTTGAGCAACTGCGCCTACTGACATGCTAGGCTTTGCAACTGCTAGAATTTCTTATCAAGAACGGTTCAGAACGAGTCATTGACGACGCGCGCGCCCACGTTTCCCTCCTCAAAATGCTTCGCCAGTTCCATTACATTGATCAGAATGGTAAAGACCAGGGTATCAATGTACGGAACCGTGCCAAGGAGCTCGCGGAACTGCTCAGCGATGTCGATCGTATCAGGACCGAGCGCAAGAAAGCACGCGCGAATCGCAACAAATTTGGTGGTGTTGAAGGCGGAGCAGGCACAGGAGGGTTCTCCAGCAGCGGCGGCTTTTCAGGTGGCAGTGGCAGCCGCTATGGCGGCTTTGGCAGTGAGTCTGCGGACTTTGGTGGCTATAGAGGGGAGGTGTACGGAGACGGGGGCGGCTTTGGCGGCAACCAGTCCGGCTTCGCAGACACACAACAGCGACGCGAACGTTTCGACGAGTATGACGAGTACGACGAGGCCGATGCTAGCCCAGCTCCTCGTCGAAAGGAGCCTGTAGCAAGCCAGGCTCGAAAAGAGGCGAAAAAGGAGGAGTCGAAGACCAAAGTCAATGCACCGGAGCCTGTCGCAGATTTACTGGCATGGGACGACGAACCTGCGCCAAGCTCTGTCGTAGCAGGCAAGCAGCCAGTCGTTTCCACAGGAAACGATTTCGGTGACGACGATGACTTTGACGATTTTCAATCTGCTGCACCAGCAGCTCCCGCAGCTGCCACAAGCAGTTTGGGCGGAGCCGTCTTCAATGTTGCACCCCCTGCGTCCACTTCCACAATTACTTCATCGACACAATTCGCAGCCCCCCCAAGCCCAGTCTGCGGCGCAAACCAATAACCTCAGCAATTTATTTGCGACAGTATCCCCCCCCTCCTGCGGCCAGCAAAATGAGCTCTCCACCTTCAATGACCTCGAGTTTCGCACAAGCACCACAGCCAACGGGGTATCAAGCTTCAGGCCCTAACTATTTCACGTCTGTCTCCCAAACACTACCGCTGTCCGGTTCATCCACGCCGTCAGTGATATCACCTGGTAATAAAATAGGTGGTGCAGCACCTAAGAAAGCAGCAGGTGGCGACGCCTTCGCTTCTCTGCTTGCAGGCACAGGAACCAGGAGAGCCGCAACACCTACACATAAAGTCACCATGGGCGATCTCGCCAAGCAGAAGACAAGTCAGGGTCTATGGGGAGCTCCGGCGTCGGCTTCGACCACGTCTACTACGCAACCAGCACAGTCAGGCTCAAAGCCCGGTGGTGCTACGGGTGATTTGTTAGGATAGACAATGATTCAAAACACTAATGTATGCTGGCGCGGAGGCACAAAGTCCATGCAATGCATGTTCCCAGAGATGCAATGATGTGAGACCTGAGCCGTCATGGTGTTGTTGTGGAGGCATACACATACATGGGCAAAGTCCGCAAATGCGCGTGTCTGATTGGCCATTCAAGGATCCCCGTCGCCAAACCCCTTGGTAGCCCCCACGTGGTGTCGTCGCGCCCAGCATGTAAAGCTGTACGTTTCTTCCGATCCTGACTTTCCTTCGGAGTATGCATCAATGCAATTTTCGCGCATTCTGTTTCGTGTGGCTTTGTTGCTGCTTCCAGTGACTTTCATCGGGACAACATGGCTATACCTATATCCCGTGTTTCACAAGTGCGGCTTCCCCACGCCGCCCGTGTCGTCCACACAGTCCGTCGCGCCCTTCCGACTCCTGGCTCTCGGTGATCCGCAGCTCGAAGGCGATTCTTCTTTGCCGGATCCGAACGCCCGCATTTTCCCGTCTGTCGAACATCTCGTGCCTCATATCCGTGATGCGGCATCCATGGGAGAGCGGCGCGACATCGTCTTGCGCGCAGGCAAAGGGCTAGCCAAAGATGCAAGGAGATGGGTTGAGGGCAAGCGAAAGGCAGTCGATCTCTGGGGCAATGACTGGTATCTGGCGCACATTGTAAGAACGCTGCGATTGTGGACCGAGCCGACTCATATCAGCGTGCTTGGTGACTTGCTTGGAAGTCAATGGATCACCGATGGCGAGTTCCGCAAGCGAGCTAGGCGATACTGGAATATTGTAATGCGAGACCTCGAGCTTGTCCCCGCGCACGTGTTCGGTGTGGTCCAGAAGGAGGCGGTCGACCAACACGAAATACCGGGGTCCAAAAAGACCCGCTCATCGGAGGAGGCCGAGAACATGGAAAGCGTGAACAATGTGGCAGAAAAGGAGCCGATGCCAACATCCGCAGGTGGAGAGGTGACTTTGGAGAGTCAATCCGACGAACACTTGGTTGAAAGCAAACCGGAACGTAACAAGATGTGGGGAGGTACCAATGAAATACTCGGAGCAGATAAGAGCTGGGCAAAGCGGGTCATCAACATTGCTGGAAACCACGATGTTGGTTACGCAGGAGACATTGACGAGTCTCGTATAGAGCGCTTTGAACGGGCCTTCGGCAGTGTGAACTGGGACATTTGGTTTACTCTACCACCAACGAGTGCGTCAGAGGAGACGGACCGAGTCCCGACAAACTCCCAAGATCCTTCTCCTGTAGGTACCCATCCAGCGCTCCGCCTGGTGGTTCTGAATTCGATGAACCTCGATACCCCTGCATGGGCGCCGGATCTGCAGACCGAAACTTACAATTTTGTGAACCACATCATTACCACTTCGCGCCCAGTCGTTGATAAAACACACGCAACTATACTTTTGACCCACATACCCCTCGAAAAGCAAGCCGGAGTATGTGTCGACAGCCCGTATTTCGATTATTTCGAGAGCGGGCAAGGTGTTAAAGAACAGAACATGTTGTCCGATCATGCTTCCAAGATTGCTCTAGAAGGTATCTTTGGTATGAGCGGCGATAAAAACGCGGCCGGTGGTGGGCAAGGCAGAAGAGGCATCGTGCTCAATGGTCACGACCATGCAGGGTGCGATGTCATGCATTATATTCGTCAGAATGGAGTTGACTATCAATGCCGGCACGACGAAATACGCAAGAATCAAGCTTACTGGCCGCCCGTCGCTTCATTAGACGACAGCATGTCTGCGTTTTCTGTTGATGAAAACTTTGTCATCGCTCATGCGAGTTCATTTAACGTGAGCGATCCGAGTATAGCCGACATGGCTGAGGCTCCGGGGAAAGAGCTTGCAGAAGCAGCACAGACAATAAAGGATTATCCCGAGGGACTCAATCCCCAAGTCCCAGGTGTGAAAACTTTTCCCAGGTGGCAGGCCCGCCGGTTCCCACCCCTGCCTTACGATGTCGACGAAGAGTCTCGATGTATGCTCATAAGTCAAGCTCCGCATGTGCGTGAGATCACTCTACGAAGCATGATGGGTGAATATTCTGGCTACGCCGGCTTTCTTTCCGCATGGTTCGATGACTCCTTGGGAGAAAAAGGAGAGTGGGTTTTCGAGTTTGCTTCTTGTGGGGTTGGGGTACAACACTGGTGGTGGGGCGTGCATATAGTACTATCCATGCAGATTGCGATCCTCCTGGTCAGCTGTGCGTGTAGCGTTTGCAAATCTATGAGCCGGCGGGATTGGACAACGTTGGACACGAGAAAAATTGAGGACATCCCCGACTCTGTCCACCCAGTACAGAATACATCATCAGTAATCAGTAAAGAGAAATGTACAGAAGACTGATGCAAGAGGAATCTCTTTGCCTGGTGTCTAGTACATGGGCAACTAGATCAGCTGCACGTACTCTTTTTGCGAGCCAATCCAGCCAGCTCTCATCTGAAGCCTTGAGCACCATTTGAGTACCCAACAGTGCAACGTTCAGGGCGTTCATCCGACGCGCCGCAATGCCTTCCAATGCCCATGCCCTGCCATTGGTGCAGCGGGGAAAGTTGTCTTCTTTCACGGGTTATCTTCATGTTCTACTATTTGGTTTCATGAACATCTGATGAGACACTACCGAAGTGCATCTCTCCTGTGGACAATACAAGATTCTTGAAATTAACAGACACATGACATCTTGGAAGGATCATTACCGTGAACACATCATTGTGTGTAAGCAATTACTTTGTCGCCTTCTTCATAGGTATTCTCCTTCACAACACAAGGCTGGGATTCCTGAACCTGAAGTTCTGAGGCTCGCACAAAACACATCTCCGCCAAGCCCGCCCCCCGAAACATACTTCCAAACTCGCCTTGCTGCAACAGCTCCACGTCAAACACGGCTGAACAACATGAGTGGTTGTTCACGGTCTGACAAGCTCAGTGAGGACAATGCGAAGCTCACTTCTTGGTAATGATTGCACTTGGCTACGTGATGAGGTTTGGATTGATCACGCTACGGACTCCCTCGGTGGGTGTTTTACGCTAGAAGCAGGCAAATATCATGACGGCTGCTCCGCTCTTGCGCTGCATTGTGATTCTTCTATCTTGTCTTTACGTTGCTCATCGTTTAATTGGCAGGTCCATTGTTTCAATTTGTGTCAGGCGTAATCGTCGTTTGTATTCTTATTGCTGAGCACCAGGCTGTAAGGAAACTTTGTGGAGCAGCAACAATCATGATGCATAAACTCCTCGTCACTTGTGCCCTTCTTACCCTTGGATCTGGACTTCCACAGAGAAACAGAGGTGGGAGGCAGCGAGCAACCGCACAACAACAAGCAGCGCAAGTGCCGCAAGGTATATCTCAAGCCCAGGATGGATCTACAATATTAGATGACACGGTCATGGTCAAGTCAGTATCCAAATTGCCGAACTTGTTGACGCCAGTCTAACATATCGCAGCGGCCTCCCAATACGTTTTAAGATATCGGCCCCGGCCGATCAATTTTTGCCAGCCTCGGGCGTTCCTGGTGCCGCAGCGACCTCGTCAAATGGTACCCTAGGTGCTAATGTGCTCCTCCATGGCGACGGAGGACAGTCCTTCTTCGATATGCCCAATCAGAACGTACAAGCGAATACTATGGGTGTCGCACTCCTTGCACCAGACCCAAATCTTTTCTGGGGAGGTGGCCAAGGACTGCAGCGAACAGATGGCGTAGCTCATGCACAGGCTGTCAATGACTTCGTTCAAGTGGAATTACCGCAGCGCGTAGCAGTTGACATGTCTAAAGTCGTCTTCACAGGTGTATCAGGTGGTAGCTTGCTCATGTCGGGCTTTTTCATTCCGGCACAGATGCAGAATTATGCAAATAGCGCTGTTGAGCTCAACTGTGGTGCGATGCCACCTCAGGTTCAGTTCCAGAATGCGGCTCAAGTCATCGGTCAAACCAGGATACACTACCAGTCTACGCAATCTGAACTCCAGTTGCTGCAAAATAGCATACCGCAAGCTGTTGTGGCCTACGAACAGGTGGCTGCCAATGCTGGCTTGACAGCGAATCAGATCAACCAACTGCAGACAGTCGATAACACCCCTGCTGGAGGGCACTGTGCCTTCGATGGTCAAGGTTTTGTATCCGGAGTGCAGACTATGCTCACAAGCTATTCAAATGTTGTTCAAGGTGGCAATGGTGTGGTGCAGGGATTAGGTGCACCAAGCAATGGTGTGGTTACAAATGGTGTCGTTGGCAATGAGAATCTGCGGTTCGTGGGCGGTCAAAAACGCGGCGAGGGGTCGGAGAGTATGTTGCAGATGAGGTGGGCGCAGGATGTGGTGGAAGAACCAGAGTACCAACTCTTAGCTTGCGATCGCACCTCTTGCGACGGAGACACAGCGACCACGTGGTAGGTGCTGTGGCCCAAGCCAACTGCCCCGGATCCTGAGAAGTGTTCTGGCTCCAGAGAGAAGGACTCGAGATAGTTGCGGTCAATGTATGTTGTCAGCGTGGTACAATATAATGCAAAGTGTGAAAGATCATGGGCCCTAGCTGATAAGTTCTAAGGGATGATGAGTCTTTTCGGTGGTCGTAATGTTCATTTGTCTGGTATTGCGAAGGCCTACCCATTGCTATCTGTTGCAATGTCTACTTCGTTTTTCTTCACCCCCTAAATGCATTTTCGCCGTGCCCGTAAACCCATAAATGCCGGAGAAAGCAGCAAAAGAAGACCCTACATAACGACACCGGAGTTGGACGCGATACGCTGGGCATGATTGTAAGTACAACGTCTCGCTCGAGATAGTGAGAGGGAGGACTTACCGGCCATAGCTCAGCAGCCTCCTTTGCAACGGGACCAGTGATGGCAGAGCCCTTCATCTCCCCCTTGGGATTGACGATGACACCGGCGTTGTCCTCAAAGTAGAGGAAGACACCGTCGGCCCGCCTCCAGGGCTTGCTCTGGCGGACAATGACAGCGGGCATGACCTTCTTCCTCAGCTCAGGCTTTCCCTTCTTGACGGTGGCCATGACCATGTCGCCGGCACCACCAGCGGGCAGACGGTTGAGGCGCGCACCAATGCCCTTGACGGAGATGATGTACAGGTTGCGGGCACCCGAGTTATCGCAGCAGTTCATGACGGCTCCGCTGTACGTGTGTTAGCCTTCGTCTTCCACGACTTGTCGCGCCACGAGCCGCGGCATGCGAGATGCGATTCGGCGCAGCGGGTGCGGACGTACACAGGCAGACCGAGCGTCATCTTGAGCTTGTTACCAGAGGTAGAACCTCGACTGCGCACCGATTAGCACATATCCCCAGCATCACGCATCAGCGCAACAGGGCGGCCCGGGCGGCTGGCGGTGCGGAGTCAGACATACCCGCGCTTGGATGCCATTGCGATGGGTGATCGGGAGGGGAGAAAATGTCGGTGGGCGGTTTCGGTTGCGTTGTCGCTGGAGAAGTTCTGCAGCGTTGCTCGGGTTCAATATTCGCTTCGACTGAGCGTGTGCATCCGCTAGGCCGTATGCGGCTAGCCCATTGTAGCCTTGCACCACCACCATCACCCTAGACCCAACAAGTGTACGCTTCACTTTGTCCGAGGACTGCCCCAGGGTCTTGGAGGGAAGCCTTCAGTGCAATCGTTCGTCACATATGCATTCATGCTACATGTTCGCAACTCGGCTGCGGTTATCTCACGCGCATCATGGCGACACCCAACAAGACCAGCATTCCCTCATACAGTCAACTTTGCTACCTCAGGCATCAGTTTCTGAAGTGGGTCTTGAGCATCCTCTTTGATCATCTCAGCTGCACCTTCGCCGATTCCATAAGCCACCATCTGAGTATGACCATTGTTCACTCGTGGCACAGATGAGACGTCTGCCACACGCAGACGGGATACACCCCGAAGTCTAAGGCGGCCGTCTAGCACAGCATGTTTATCCTCTGCCTGACCCATTGCGCATGTGCCCGAAGCATGGTAGCCTATAAGCTCACAGTCAGTATCAAAGCCTAGCATCCGCTTGTGCAACTCACAGGTCGTGGCGTGCTGTCGCACGTGTGTCTCCCAGTCTTCTCTCTTTGTGTTGCCATGATGGTTCAAGTGCGCCGGCCAGCTGCCCTTGATTACATCCTTTGTACCCTTTCCCTTCATTACTATCTCATTCGCAAATCGGCATCCCTCACTGAGCACTAGCATGTCCAGCGGGTCATCGAGATAGTTGTGATCGATAATGGGATTCTCAAGTGGATCCGCTGACTTGAGTGTTACTGAGCCGCGGGACTGTTGGTTGAAAAGAAGTGTGCATAACGAGAAGACGTGTTTGTGCTCTACGGGGAAGTCGGTATATTGCTTTGGCCCACCATAGAGCTCTGTGTTCCAAAACTCTACATTCGGTTGATGAGGAAGCAGACCCATTGGATCTCTTCCATCCCGACGTTTGGCGTTCTGCCAGACCTCAGAGTCCTTTAGACGCTCGTCTAGACGGGCATAGCCGAAGATGCCAAATGGGAACGTAGACAGCAGACCACTCTTTTTTTCCTGATAGAGTTTGTAAGTGGAAGCCATCGCGTCGTCATGGAAAGCGAGGTAGTCGTTGGTGATGTTAGGTTCAGATACCTCGTAGAAGGTGAAGCAGAGCTAGTGATTGTCAGACTCTATGCACATTGGCGTTGTCATCTTGGATGGCCAAAGTACTCACTACATGGTCCATGAGGTTCCTACCCACGCCTGGAAGATCTAACACACACTCAATGCCGTGCTTCTCCAATTGATCTGTTGGCCCAATTCCCGAGCGCATTAGAATCGGTGGACTACAGTAGGCGCCAGCTGTAATGATTACCTCTTTCCTTGCCTGATACTCGACCTTTTTGCCATCCTTGGAGATCGTGGCAACTCCGCTGGCAGTCAGGTCACTTATCTCTTGATCGAAAAGGATCCTATCCACGGTAACCTCAGTCTTGATGGTAATGTTCTCCCGCTTGCACCCCTTTGTTACAAAGTCCGCAGCCGTGGACCGAATGCCTTTATGCACGGTTCGCGGTACATCGCCGCAGCCATGTGAAGTTTCGCCAGTAGAGAACATGTCTGGATGATATGGCAAGCCATGATCAATCATGCTTTCTTTTACACGCTCCGAGATGGCAGCAAGGTCATGTGGCTCAATGTGCAACGGCCCGTCGGTGCCATGTACAGACTTTTCGGCCTTGTGCCAGCTTTTCTCGTGGAAAGTCTCTGCCTGAACAGCGTCAGCACCGCCGATGACCGCAGAAGGTTGAAAGGTACCTTCTTCATGTAGGCGAACATTTTCTCGCCAGTCCACTCGCTAAGTTTCCAGTCGTCGTAGTCTTGCTTCGTACCACGGATACACAAGGTACCATTAACACCACTTGAGCCTCCAAGGAAGCGCCCCCGGCTGACCTTGACTTGTCGATCATCGATCTTGCTCATGGGTTCGGTGACGAGATTCCAGTCTGTTTCACTGTCAAAAAGTTTGCTCCACCCTCCAACCATATGGACATTCTCGAGATTGGCATTGTCTGGTCCAGCTTCTAGGACAAGCACTTTAACGTTTAGGTTTTCTGCCAGGCGTCCAGCAATCACACAGCCCGATGTTCCACCCCTATAAACGAGTTAGTAAATCATTGAATCGATGAAACGCAGCTCCTGGGAGGGCTTCTGAGAGACAGGTGTGAAGTGCGCGGCTTGTCGTACCCACAAATGATGTAATCGTAAACATCCACTGGATCAACAGAATCAACTCGCTCAAGAGACATGGTTATGGAAACGTGCAACAATGATCAACCCGGGTCTAAATGTGGCAGGCTTTCGGATACTGTCTTTAAACAAGCTGTCATCCTCTTGCATCACACCATGTACATCTCCTCAAGCGGGACGGAAAGCCTCCGCTGTGCTTCCGCAATTTATTACCTACAAAACGCGTGTGACGCTTTCATGACCCATTATTGTGACTCCATGGTCCAGAAGGGACATGCTGGTCGTATGTGAGACGACCAATACTTGAGAGTACTGCGCTTTTCAAGAAACGTCCTCGCATTTTTGAAAAGCATCCAGCAATGTGGTTTGTCGTGCAGGTCTTTAAGGACAACCACTGTGACTCAATGTTATGTGCTAGCATTTCTTTGGAACCTCTGAATACTGCTTCGTATGCAAGTCAGCTGAGCCCTCCTGTACCACGAACATGTTTTAGCAACAGGAAATGAAGACCGTCTTCCAGCACTTATTCTATGTACCCCAGGCCACTCTTTACCACGTCAATTCAAACTCAAGTGCAGAGTGAGTGTGTGCGCTTAATATGTTTACCGGTACCGGTACCCCGCATTTACGATGTGGAGTAGGTACAACGCCTGGTTCCGGTTCAACAACGCCACGTAGGCTGTAGATGTGTAATGTCAGCTTTCATTGGCATGGGCAATGCGTCTACCGGTATGATCATTATCCGATGTGCGATGGCCACGCCAAAGTCTCTTCACTACATGTTTCACTCGACCAAGGATCAAGAGTGTTGTTTGGTGGCTTTCTGCACGTAGTTACATCCACTAACAAAGCTCAATCTGAGACTCTTATGGTACCTAAGAATATCGATTCAAAGTTTTGAGTTTCAGACACGATGTAGATCTAGACTTTATACTATATACACCCTTTGTTGTTGACGAAGTCATCTCTCCAAACAGTAGACACTAGACATTTTGAACAATATCAAGCCTCAACAGTTTCCTTTTGCTCTACAAGCTCCGCCTTGACGTTCCTGCCATGCATCTTCCTGGCAACCTCATCTGTTAGATACTGTTCGACGTTCGGTGAGAGAAGCGCAGCAACAATGAGTAACGCGCCGAAAGGTAGCGTGCAAAGATACACTGTCCTAAAGCTGGTCGCATAGGCCTCTTTAACGGCAGTACTAGTCGCAGCGACAATTTCTGGAGAAATTCCTGGCACAGCGGAGAAATCTCCACCGGTAATACTCGAAAGAAGTATTGAAAGTGACGAAGGCGGTAGACCAGCAGCAAGAGCAGCTTGGGAAGCCTTCTGAGGAATGTATTTGGTAGACTCCGTGGCGAGAATCGATGAATACATGCTGGTTGCAATTGCTGATAGTCCAGTACGAATAGCGCCCATTACACCAGTCACGAGACCTATGTCGGCCGGATCCCAGAGATACGCTGTGCTAGACAGAGTGAGGTTCTCAATGTAACCTGCCGCAGTTGTACCGATCAGAAGCAAGACAGTTGTTTGGCTCTGGGTGCTGGCATCCGATGCTGCGATAGCAGCGACGAAAGCAGTAGTGATGACTGAGGCAACAGTCATTTGGATCTTCATCCGTGGAAGGTAACGAACACCAGCGCCGCCCAGGATTTGACCAAGTAGTAGACCACCACCAACAGCACACTATTGAACCATGAACATGAGCGACAAGATACTACTATGTGCAAGAACGAATACGTACCGAGAGCCAGCCAATCTCTGTGATGTCAGTAGTGAAGAGCGAGCTGACCATTGTCGGCCAGATGATGCTGTTAGCATAATAGACAATAGCAGCCAAGCTGGCACAAGCCACGTTTGCGTCATAAGATATTTTTCTGAAAAGTCGCATAGGGATGAGAGGATATTCGAGTCCGGAATACGCCTCCCAGAAGCAGAATGCAACGAGAGCACCGAAACCTGCAAACAATGCACCGAGCACGTGTCCGCTGCTCCAAGGATAAGCAGACCCGCCCCAGTTCATACCAACAAGGAAGACGACGAGTCCGGTAGAGAAGAGGAAGATGCCGAGCCAATCGAGAGTCTTAAGCTGCTTGAGTTTCGACTTGCCACCTACGTGGAGCATTTCCTAGGCTGTGTTAACCGACTAGCCGCTCGACGTTGTGAGGTGTACGCACATATGTTGGAGGATGGTAAAAGAAAAAGTACAATGCAATGGCGAACGTGTTGACTATACAGCCCATGATGTAGCACCATCGCCACTGCAAAGCAGTGGTTTGATATAATGATCGAGCGACTGGGGGCCCAAAGACGGCAAATGGTATTGATGTGGAAAGTACGAAGGCATTCACAGGCCCCCTGAGCGAATTTGGGACAAGTTCTCCGAGGATAATGTGAAATGAAAGCTGCCCAGCGGCTGCAAGTCCATTGATGGAGTTGGTGGCCTAGAGGGTTAGGCAAGTTTTGCTGGGAACTGCGGCCTGAACTCACGATGAGCATATTGATGCTTTGTGCGCTGGCGCCAATGATATTCCCAATTAGACCCAGCACTGACGAAGCAATGAAGAACCAGCGACGTCCAAAAATATCAGACAAGCGACCAACCAAGGTAAAGCCGATGGCGAAACCTGCAGTCCACGAGATACCGACCCAAATGATGTTGGGAGATGGACCGATGGCAGCATTGATGAGGGTGAGCGTATTCGCTGGCAGTACCCAGCCAAGATAACCAGAGATCTGTGCAAGACATGTTGCCTGGTTGTGGTGAGAAGGAGGCTACCTAGGTCATGCCAATCGGTGCATACTTACAATGACTGTTCCGATGAAATTGACACTGGTAAAGTAGGATTTGCCCAGGTCGGCCGTGTGCCCACCGAGGGCCTCGTCAGCAATGTGGTCGTGATGTAGCCCTTGGCTGCTGCTTGCAGGCCGGTGATGGGCGAGGTGCTGCGGGTCCGTTGATGACGGAGGGGACAAGACGGCCTCGTGATATTGCTTCTCTTCAGCCATGGCGTTGACAGTGACAGCACTGAGTTGTTGGTAGTGTCTGGAAGCGAGGGTTGCAGAGCGCTCGCTATGGACATGAGGCTTACCTACCTAGTCGTGGGGCGTTTGAGCTCTTTTCATAGAGGTAGACGCCTCACAGATGCATCCCCGCCGTGCTGCAGTATCTGGACGTGTCAATGCGGAGGGAGGACAGCCAGGCAGTGATGGAGATGCAATCCAAGCTTGCCAACATGGCCCGCGTATGCTGGGCACGTGCAGCCATTCGCACAGACGAGGGACGGCGGTGGGTGGCGTGGAGGAGTCATGACAGGCTGGATGGATGCCCGGGAAAGCAGACGTGAAGCGATTGGCGAGGGACGTATCTTGGACGGACCGAAGCGCGTGACGACGAGCGGGCTGCACGTGTACAAGGCGGATAATAGACGCGGAGAGGGGATGCTCGGGGATGATCGGTACAGGTTTGTCGAGAGCCGGTGTGGAGAGAGGGTGGGCGGATGACGGTAACCGAGCTGCGAGCAGGCTGCAACGGTTGTACCTACATGTACTACGTTAGGTAGGTCACGTGGCCATGGTCCGACACGGTACAATGGTACCTGTCTAGCCAGAACAACGACGAACCTATGGGGAAGCCAGCCGGGCGCCGCCGCTGCCCTGCATACAAGGGTACAACCTGCAACGGTACACCGTACATGCGACTACTGTACATACACCCAGACCAAATACAGAATAGGTACGGCACCTGTACTTCGTAGCGGCAGCCTCCCGCGCCCCACTTGGCGAAATCTTCTTGTCCGCGACGTCCACGCACGCCACGGTCCAACCCGCCCAGCCACTCCTCGCAGCTCGCGTCCCGCCCGCCCGCACATGTGTTGCAGGCTTGCAGCCATAGCAGCCCCGAGTCCGACAGACCACCATCATGGCCTCTGCTGCAGCGCCGCTCCCCGTGCCCAAGCAGGAGGACCCCGCGGCCATGGAGCCTGGTGCCAGCCCCGACCACGTCATGGCGCCCGCCGACAAGCTGTACGACAAGTGTGCGCAGCGGGCCCAGGGCACTGTCTTCTTCCAGCGCGACCTGTCCAACATGCAGGTCGCCGACACCATGGCCGAGCTGGCCGTGCTCCTCCAAGAGCTTTGCGACCGTCACCTCATGAAGCTCATGACCCTGGACGGCGAGCCGTGCTGGAAGCTGCGCTCACGCACCGATGCCGACAAGTGCGCCCGCCGCCGCCCTCCTCCACCCTGCGCACATGTGCTGACGCCTCCCCAGGTTGCGCCGCCTGACGCCCGACGAGCGCCTCCTCTATCACCACATTGACCAAGTCCAGGCCGAGGGCATTTGGTCCAAGGCCCTGCGCGCGCGGACAAATGTCACCCAGCAGGTCCTGACAAAATGTCTGAAGAGCCTAGAATCAAAGGACCTGGTCCAGTCCGTCATGAGCGTCAAGTTCCCCAACCGCAAGATGTATCTGTTGAAGCATCTTCAGCCCTCCGAAGACATCGCTGGCGGTCCATGGCAGTCCGAGGGAGACTTTGACACAGCCTTGATTGACACCGTCTCTGGCATTGTTGCCCAGTACGTCGAGAACGAGACGTGCGTCAAGGTGCCTGGGAACTGGAATGACTATGGCCAGCCAGACAGGACTGCTGCGATTGCACTGAAGAAGGCCGAGCTGCAAGGTCTGCGCGACATTGAGGATGCGCCCGCTGTGAAGCCCTTTAGCGCATCGCGAGATCCAAACACGTCGAAACTCGTACACAAAAACAATCCACAATACGCGACAGCAGCGTCCGTGGCAGAATGGCTCAATTCCAAGGAGATCCTAAGAGGCAAGTTCGTGCGAGAGGATGATATGGAGCAGTTGCTAGAGATGATGGTTCTCGATGGTCGTCTGGAGAAGATCTCTGGTACCAATTATCGCACTGTCCTGACCGCTACGGACACAAAGGTTTACAATGGCTTTGTGGATGCACCCTGCGGAAACTGTCCCGTGTTTGACCTATGCGGGGACGAGGGCGAAATCTCAGCAAGAACATGTGTGTACTTTGGCCAATGGTTGGAGACTCAGTCAGAAGAAATCTAAAAAAAAACCCCCCCCCAAAAAGGAAGGTCGACACCGTTCACATAGCAAGGGCGCTACCGGCATTCAAGCATTTACATGGAAGCTGAGAACATTGGTCAACGAAACACACTAGAATCTCGATCGAATTGTCAACTTGTGAATTTCCTAGTCTGTCAATGACGGTCGGTTGGAAACAGATGCTTCGGCTTAATGCGAAGCGTTCCTCGAGAGAAGTGGTTTGGCGACTTTTGCTGGCAATTCGCCTCAAAACGGAAGTGGCCGCCTACAAAACTCTCCGTGAGTTACGCGCGCCACGTTGTCCAACGTGGCTCTTGTCGCCAACTAGCGGATAAAGCAGGTCAGATGCAATAGAACGCTCGACGTCGTCGTCGCGCCGGTGAATGCAAGCACCTCAACACATATAAACAGCAACTTCCTGTATCATCATGGAGCACGATACCGACATACCCACTCAAGCCAGAACAGAAAATCAGCAAGCATATCCATTCTCTACTTGATCACGTTAGCCACGGGATTCCGCCACGAGCCGCCAGTCCAGAATCGACCTGCAGAGTTCTGTCCGTGTCGTCTTTTCAGAATCTGGTGCAGCTAGTAGCAAGGGCGGGCGGCGAGGACAAGAAGGAGGTGGTGGGGTTTGAGGCGGATATGGGGATGGGGCAGGAAAAGTACGTAGCGGGAAGGGGGAGGGGGAGGGGGAGGGGGAGGTGTTTGAGACAAGAACAAGGGGTCGGCCTGGAAGAGTAGATAGCGTGGTGGGTAGCTGAGATGATGTGGAAATACAAGTCGTGTACCCAGAGTCCTGCAGCAGCCTCACAGCGTGCACAAGTCACGGGGTCATAGGGTCACAGGGTCACGGGATGTACTTGGTCCATACCTACATATGTACATATATATAAGTACATATGTACATGGTGTAGGCAGACGTGCAATCATGCGCCCAGCTGCCAAGGCACGTGTGCGACGATCACCCGCCGCGCCCTCTGCCCTCGTGGCTCGGCCGTGACATGTAGCGGCAGACCGTAGACGACGCCCCCTCCTTCCAACACCATGCTTCGCTGAACGCAGCGTCGCGCCTCTGACGACTCCTCCGCCGACCCTGCCGCCTCCCGCCTCCCGTCTCCCGCCTCCCGCCTCCCGCCTCCACGCTTGGTACGCAGTCCACCATGGCTGGCGCACGTCCGCTCCTCTCGAACCGCGCCTCCTCGGACGTGTCGGGCGACCGCGACCTTGCAGAAGAAGACGCGCTGCTCACGGGCCGGCCGACGCAGCGCTCCGCGTCGGCCGGGCCGCGGACATGGAAGTTCTGGCGCGAGGTCGGCCTCTGGGTGTGGGCCGTCTCTGCGACGGCGGGCGTCGTGCTGCTCGCCGTGGGGTTGCAGACGGGCGCGTCTGGCTCCAAGCACCGCAGCCCATCCCCGGGGGCCAAGCGCAATCTGATCTTCATGGTCTCGGACGGCATGGGCCCCACGAGCCTGTCCCTGACGCGCAGCTTCATGCAGTTCCAGAGCGGCGCGCCCTTTGGCGAGCAGCTCGTCCTCGACCAGCACCTCATCGGCCAGTCGCGCACCCGCTCGTCGTCGTCGCTGATCACCGACTCGGCCGCCGGCGCCACCGCCTTCTCGTGCGCCCTCAAGAGCTACAACAGCGCCATCTCCGTCACCCCGGACCACCAGCCCTGCGGCACCGTGCTCGAGGCTGCCAAAAAGGCCGGCTACCTGACCGGCCTGGTCGTCACCACACGCCTCACCGATGCCACCCCGGCCTGTTTCGCCGCCCACGTCAACGTGCGCACAGAAGAGGACCGCATCGCCGAGCAGATGGTCGGAGACTATCCCCTGGGCCGCGTCGTGGATCTGATGTTTGGCGGCGGCCGCTGCCACTTCGTGCCCAACTCGACGGTCGAGTCCTCGTGCAGAGCGGACAACCGAGACATTGTCGCTCTTGCCAAGGACAAGGGCTTCAACTATGTCTCAGACCGTGCCGGTTTCGATAACCTCAAGGCTGGTGCTGACCTTGATCTGCCAATGCTGGGCCTCTTCGCCGACACCGACATCCCTTACGAGATTGATCGCCGCAACGAAAATGACGTCTACCCGTCCCTCCACGAAATGGCCGAGGCAGCCATGAAGGCCCTTAGTGATGCCACACGCGACAGTGACAAGGGTTTCTTTCTGATGATCGAAGGGTAGGACCTTGTTCAATCCCTTTGCACCAAAACCTACTAACTTGCGTAGATCTCGCATCGATCATGCTGGGCATCACAACGGTCAGTCGTACTTGTCCATGTTTTCATGGCTTCTTCGCTCATATTTGCAGATCCGGCTGCCCAGGTACACGAGGTGCTCGCATACGATAAAGCATTTACGAGCGTGCTTGACTTCATCAAGAACGAAAAAACCCCGACCGTCATGGTTTCTACGTCTGATCATGAGACTGGAGGCCTGGCGACCGCCCGCCGTATGTACATGTCTCTTCCTTATCGAGCTGTGCTAAAAGAAACGCAGAACTCCACACTTCATATCCCGAATATGTATGGTATCCGGCAGCTCTAGCCAACGCCTCGCATTCCGCTGAGCGCCTACATCTCGAGTTCGCAAAGTATCTGCTATCTTCGCCATCAGAGAGCCAGAAGACCACCTTCATTCGCAACTCCATCACCTCTGGACTTGGCATCCACGACTACACTGACGACGAGGTCAACGCCCTCATCGCTGACCCGCCAATTGCGCTGTACCATTATGCAGACATGATCTCTCGCAGGAGTCAGACAGGCTGGAGCAGTCACGGACACAGCGCAGCAGATGTCAACATCTACTCAAGTGATCCTAAAGCTGCCATGGCGCTCGTGGGCAACCATGAGAATACCGAGGTTGGAGATTTCCTACGAGATTATCTGGCCGTGGACGTGGAGGCTGTGACGAAGGAGCTCAAAGCAAAGGGTGCGGGCCTGACAGTCCTGGATGTGGACGGCGCAGAGGTCAGTTGGATGGGTAAGGTCCCTGAAGGGGGCCAGAGGTTGGACGGACAGGATCACATGCCGTCATACAGTGGTGACTTCAAGAAGAGGCATTTGCCTCACGATGGGGCTTGCGATGGCGGTCATTAGCGGGGACAAGTCCAATGTTTGATTCAGTATTGATATTCAGCGCGGCATCTCTGGCGTTTGGGAATATACTTCAAATCATGTAAAACTTCCTTCGCGGATGTTCAAGACATACTTTCTCTAGCTTTCTGATGCGGTCCTTGTTTGTCTCCCACCCGCTCTATTTTCGCCTGGAGAGCGAACGCATTCGCATGCTCAAGGCACAAAGCAGCTACAGAAACTCTCGACCTGCCCGTCAGTGTAATCATTTCCCTCGTTGTTTCCGTATTCTGTCCCTCTTCTTCGTGATAAAGCGCTCTCCACGTCTTCCCCACCCATCCTTCTTCCATCCTCCGTGTGTATCCCACCACTCGTGCGCACCCTGGTATGGTCGTACCTTGTCACCTGCTCCCGTCCATACATTTCCACTGCATCTTCTTTGCTCTTCCTTGCCGCCTTGTTTCTTCTATGCTCCATACGGCACATGCAATATTCTATCACGCTCCCGGCTATCCCGCCTACATGCAATGCAGCCAGTAACGCAGCACCCGCGCACGAAAATCCACCTGCGACCCAAATATTCCAATTCATTCTCCTGCACCGATCATCCAGAGACATGTGCGGTTGGTAGGTTGAGCTGAGTCCGTGACCTTCTAAAATGAGGGGCTCGGATAATGCCCAAGAAGAGGAAGTCAGCGTGTCGCAGAATGACAGATTGATGGGGATGGCGAGGAAGAAGACGACTATGTGAGAGGCCAGAATCAAGATGAGAAGGATATTGTAAAGTATAGGGACAAGGAAGGAGGCACTGGAGTGTTGTTGCGTGAAGGGAAGATGGCGATATAGCCAATCTATCGACAATACTCTGGCAGAACCAGAATCCGTGCCAGAACTGGAAGACGCTACAATGGTATCATCTTCGCTGGCAGTAGAAGTATTTCTGGGGCTCTCCTTCTGCTGTCTGAATATGATTTCGCGCGCACACATGCTCTCTCTGTGATCGGCGTCTCGTGTTGTGACTTTTCGAAGCCTTCGAATTATGCCCGGCAACCAGTCTCTATTTGCCATCGTCCTTTTGCTCTTCTTACTGCGTTCTGGATACAGGCAACGGTGATAAGATTCTAGTGTCAGAAATGCGTGTATGAGGTCTATTGAAACCTGTGCGATGTGATACGTCAGTCTAGTCTCATCGTCATCCCTCACCACTATTCCCCAACTCACGAGAACGAACGTCAGAGCCCATATCACGCCGGCGCCATGACTCATTTGCTGCTTAATGAAACCTCCCTCCCATTTCTTTGGTAAACCAAACTTCTCCGCAATATGAAGCGCGAAGAGATGCCATATAAGGAGTAACAGGAGGTTGAGTATAATGATGATTTTGGAGAGGGAGATGCGAATATAGTACTCGAGAAGCCAGTCTGGTGTTGCGCAAGTACACTGACGCCTGGTTGATTGAAATGACAGACGAGAAGAGCAGCGACTTTGGCACATATAGGACATGGTGCTTTCGATGGCAGGGTCATGGGCAGAGAAGGGTGGAAAGATGCGACGCGAGATCCAGTGGACTCTGGAAGAGAGGAGGAAGGTGCAATAGACCGAGCAGGCATCAGGTCGTCAAGGAAAGTGTGAAAAGGCTGAGGATAGAAGCCACAGTGGTACAGTCCAAGGCTAGCATCTCTGCAGAACGAACCGGTGCAAGAACTGTCGGTCTCGCAGGCTGAATGTGAGGTCATTTGTGGGTACTTGTAGTCGAATCTTCTATTACATGCCTTGCTCCTCATGCTTCCACCCAAACTCATCAATCCTGGTACCTAAAGTGCATAAATCATTGCAAGCGCCACCGGGCAGTCCGATCTCCGAACCAAGCAAACTCGGGACGCATGCTCCTGAACGCCTCGCTAAAGAGCAATGGAGGCTCTATGAAGAAGGTATTGGTACAACAGGCAGCCACTTGGGCATGGAAGCCATCGAGAATTGAGAATGAAATCTCAGAGATGCATCATGGGTTGCCCTGATACAGATCGATACACCCCTGTAGGTAGCCGCATTGTCGTGGTCCTGTTCTCCCGAGTCACAAAAGGAAGACTTAAGTCAACTCCGACCTAGTTTTTTAAAGGGTAGACGGTGGCATTCGCCCCCTTGAACACCCTTCGAAAATCAACATTCCGGGAGGTGACACATGTGAAGGATATCTAGTATAATAGACTTCCAACTGATGTGCTTCCGTAGTCTTCAATCCGCTCATTTGCACCACCTATGCACCGAAGTCGTTTCCAAAATTACCGGTCCCGTACGAGTTCCAGTCTGTTTGCGTTTCTAGCATCCAGGACACCGAATCGAAAAACTCGTAGCTATTTGCGCTTGCTAATCCGTTTGGCAACTGTAGTGGCATACTCAAGGTGTTAAGATGCGGATTAAAGTTTGGCAGACTATGTGCTGGATTTTCTACTGTGGCTCCAGGGGGTGGGGTTGAATTTGAGGAAGAGTCTGGGTTTGTCGGGTTGTTCATGACCATGGTGTCAAGCTGCTCGGCGCCACTGACTTGCACTTCGCGCCATCGCCATGCGCAGTCGAATACTACGCTCATGCTCATCCTACTTCGGATAATCAATCCAAGCAAATCGTCCATCATCCCATTGCTGTCTCTTCGCTGACCTTGATTACCTTGTTGCTGATTGTGCTGTTGTTGATTATGATGATTGAACATGGTCGCCATACCAGAATTGCTGAGTGAGGGCGACTGTGACATGCTGTGTAGGCTACGTCCGCGGGAACTTTCTTTCCATAGCTGTGCCAGCACTTCTGCGAAGCGGTCTAGGAGATCGTTGGACCATACCTTTGCCTTCCTCAATGCGTCAACAGTTTGCAGTACAAAGGTGCGACCTCGTTCAGCAGGCAGTTTGTTGGCGAAGTCAGAATTGAGGAGTTTAAGAAGAGCAAAACCGGCCGCCAAAGCCATCTGCATAACGTAGTATGGCACGTGGGGAAGCTTGCCTTCGCGTTGTAACTTGAAGACTCGTTCGAGGTAAGCCGTAGCTGCGAAGTACAAGGCGATGAGGTCGTCGCGTCGTTCCAGTCGGGCCTCCGGACTGAAGAATGAGTAGAGATGGAGGTGTAGCGATACAGCGTAGTGATAGAGCTCTTCAAGGTCTGACGAATGTCAGTATAGAGTAGCCATTCTGTGAAGAAAGACCTGAGCGGGCATACCATTGTCCACTCCGTCTAAGGAACCTCGCTCTTCCTTGACACGTTCTTCCTTGAGACGATCTGCTTCGAGGCTCATGTAGCTGGTTGCCGCGCCTTCTGCAAAACGATGGCTGTTTGCGGAGTACAGAAGCTTGTTTATCCTGCTCGCTGCCATCTCTTGTCGCAACCGCACGAACAGAGTCGGCGGAATTATTCGCATGTGTTCCTCATCGTCGACTTTGAAGTCCAGAGTAGAGTCGTAGAGAGTAATGGAGGGCTGGCCATTGCCAGTAGAAACACTGTGGGCTGATTAGCGACTCGAGACAGATGCCAACGAGTTTGTACTTACGTCTGGGCCACAATGTTGCAAACAGCCCAAGTTCGTAATCTATCATGGATGTCTTCCTGTCGTAAGCGCACCTTTGCCCTTGAGAAATCCTGGGGATGTGTGGGCTGGTGCAGGCCGATCTGCATGGCAACCTGCATCATGGCGCCGCAGAGGATGAAAGTGGGATCTGTGACGGTCCTCTCTGCAGGGAGCGGCCATGTACACAGCAGACACAGCGCCTTGACGACGTGGTGGTTCGGCTGATTCCTGATTGAGTCCCAAATCATGTCGCTCAAGGGCTTGGCGAGATCCTTGAGCAAGGTCGGTCGAGGTCCATAGCGGCGAGCGGCTACGGCGATGACGGCCCAGAACAGCAGCTTATGGTCCTGCGAGTAATACTCGTCGGGCGAGCGGACCTGATCAAGGAACGGCAGAAACGGGTGGTATAGCTGGAAGTACTCGGTGAACAGCTCGTTGACCTCGCTGTGTCCCAGGCGCACCTCGCCGGCGCCCAGGGTGAAGAACATGGGCGAGCCGCTGCGCAGGTCGAGCAGGGAGGTTGCAGCAACCTGCTGGTGCTGTGTCTGCAGGAAGGCATCGTCCTCTATCTTGGGCTCTGGATGGGCGGTGAAGCTGTGGGCGTCCGAGGTCGAGGGCGGTGCGTTCAGTACAGGCTGGCTCGGCGTGGGCTGGCCCTCGTACATGGCGAGCCGCTCGCGCAGATACTCCATCTCCTTCTCCATCTCGGCATTGCGGTTGCGCTTGCCCACGCGCTTGAAGTTGGGCTCGATGACGCATCGCAGACCCTGCTTCTGGCAGCGCGCGCAGCTCACGAAGGGATCTTGCTGGACGTTACACTTGAGCTGTACGAGCGGCTGTTAGCGGACGGTTGAAACATGCACGTCTGCCCGCCGCGCATGTCCAGGCTTACCTTCTGTTGGCGGCACTCGTTACATGCGCGTTTGACGGCGGTGTTGCGCCGCGACGAGGACGGGCGCGTGTCGGCGTCGCCATTCTCGTGCTCGTCGTCGGTCGAGGCAGAGCGCTTGAAGCCCCGCGGGTTCGCGCTTGTGGGCGACACAGCAAAGGGATTGTGCAGCAGGCCGTGGGGCGTCGTCGGGGACATGGAGAAGCCGCCATTGAGGTCCATGGCGTCGTTCATCGGGGCCCCAGGACCGCCTGCGAAGGCCGGTCGGATGCCTCGCGGGTGCTGGCTCAGGCAGCGGGCGTAGAGAGACGGGCTTCCTCCAGCGTCGCCGGCACTCTGACTCCAATCGCAGAGGCAAGCCGGGCAATCATGTGATTGCAGAGTGCGACCGCAGGCTCCGAGCCCATGCACGAAGCCGCTCGAGGGGGGGCCGTTGGTGGGAGTTGGACTCAGTGGAAAACGGGCAGGACTTGGAGTCACCAATCACAGGCTCCAGCCCTCGCGCGCCTGCCCAGGTCCCAGTGCCAGCCTTGTTTTGGCCCGTCCCCGCCAAACGCTGCCCTCGCCCTCTCCACCGCAGGCGCCGCGTCCAGAGTTGTGTCCAGCACGTCCGGCGCGTCCAGCACATCCAGCACATCCAGCACGTCCAGCACGTCCAGCACGTCCAGCACGTCCAGCACGTCCAGCACGTCCAGCACGTCCAGCACCGTTGCGTGTGCCATGCTTGCGCTCTGTCGACATACTGGGGTGCTGCCCGTGGACTTCGGCTTCTCAGCCCGTGTTGCATTCCGCCAGCATTTGAGGAAAACACACCCAGCGCCCTCTGTATGTGAGCTTTCCCGTGACGCTTCCTACATTCACCCGTCGTGCACGTGTTTAGGCTGCCGCCATCTAGCGACTTCCTCGAGTCAGAAATACGACATGGACCTGGCATCACACATTGTTCACTCTGGGTGCAGTATTCGACTCCCCCGTACCGGTAGTGGTGCATTCAGGGCTCGACCCAGCAATGAGAGCGCAACGTCGTGGGCTCCTCCACACACAAAATGAGGCCTATCTTCATCACATACACGACATGTCTGAGCCGTACCTTCGTAGCTTGTGGATTCATTCGAGACGACCCTACACAGCTACTGTCCTGGCGCCATGACGCAGAAATCGCCTTGATATCGTAAAAGCCGACCGAACCAGGAGACTGCCCATAATGCACATGAACACCGATTGACCCGTTTTGACATGCTAAACCCCTCTACATTCCAACGTCGCCGCTTTAGCGCTTCTTTTGCTGCGACTCCTTGAGCACCTTCTTGACAACCTTCTGCTCCTCAATCAGGAAAGCACGGACAATGCGGTCCTGGACGCAGTTGGCGCATCGCGAACCACCGTAAGCACGCTGGACCGTCTTCTTGGGGCGCGAGACAGTGGCGTACTCGCGGGGGCGGAGGGCGGGAATACCAGCCAGCTTGGTGCCACAGTCCTGCAATTGTCGTCAATACCTCATCACGTGTCCTTCAGCTGCCCAACTTACACCGCACTTGGGAGCAGTGCCCTTCTTCTTGATGTGAAGGTAACGGAGCTCACCGCCAGGGGTCTTGATAACGCGGACCTTCTGGCTCTTGGTGTTGTATGGCGCACGTCGCCTCTGTCCGCTGTTAGTCGACCTCCTTAAGCAGTTGCATTGTGTCCTAGGTGCGAGTAGAATTCGGTAGCAGTGCGATGCGACGTACGTAGGTGAGTCTGGTGGACGGCATTGTGATGGATCTCCCGAATGTTCAATAGGTGAGAGTCTGTTGCAGAGTGTTAATGGCACTTCGAGATGCAAAATCGGCGCGTGTCTGGGAAGTTCGTACCGGAGTCTAGCAAAACAGCGTCAGTATGCGTCGAGATAATACAGTAGCAGGGCGTTGGGGCCGACTTACCACTGGGCGTGCTGTTGGTTAGTGGTCGTCAAAAGTTCAATTTTGGTGAGTGTGTCGCTTAGTCGGCGCGACCAGGCGCTAGCCTGTAAAAGTGCGCTCTCGTCACGCTAGTCTGCCAGAATGCTAGTGTCGTCTTGGCATCTGTCGCAGTCGCGAAAAGATATCATCGGACATGCGACGCCACTAGGAGAACAACTCCATCGCCATATCGCACCACGCGCAGAGGCTTTATCTCCGCATCCTGCGCGCTGTCGCTCCTTTCCTTTCCGACCACGCTGGGATCGACTGCGTCTATATCTTGCGCCCCGACGCGACTACCCCTTCCCCCAGCGCGGCACCGTCCGCAAAGCTTTGGACTCGATTCCAGAGCTCTGGGCGTTCATCGTCGCTCCACGCAGCGTGGCTGTAGTGACTGTCGCTGAACCTTTCTCGGTGCGCCTTGTTTCTTTCTTCTCGTGTTGGATCATTCGAGGTCCTTTGTGGGGTTCTCTGCGTGTTTCTCGCGGCTCAGTCGCATGCAACAGTATCACACAACAATCATTACTGACTGTCTTGGTTAGGATCTAACGCGTCACGTAACAATCGCCCAGTATGGCGTTCCCTCCTCCCCCGCCGCCTCCACCAGGGCCGCCGGGCTCTGGTTTCGCACCTCCCCCGCCACCTCCTCCTGGCCCACCTGGTGCGCCTGGCACCGTCGGTCCTCCTGGCATGCGTCCGCCTGTCGATCCTCAGGTCGCCAAATTTGCACAGAAAAAGAAGGATTGGTTACGACAGCAGCGCCAACGGTTTGGTGAGAAGCGCAAGGCCGGGTTTGTTGAAACACAAAAAGCCGATTTACCTCCAGAGCACTTGCGCAAGGTCTTCAGAGACATTGGCGATGTGTCACAGAAGAAATTCACAACAGACAAGCGAAGTTACCTCGGTGCGCTCAAGTTCATGCCCCATGCTGTCTTGAAGCTACTCGAGAACATGCCCATGCCTTGGGAGAGCAGGCGAGACGTCAAAGTCTTGTACCATACTAACGGATGTTTGACGCTTGTCAACGAGGTGCCACGAGTCATCGAACCCGTCTTTCATGCGCAGTGGGCGGCAATGTGGCTGGCCATGAGGAAGGAGAAGAGTGATCGACGACACTTCAAGCGCATGCGATTTCCTCCTTTCGACGACGAGGAGCCGCCCCTTTCATACTCAGAGAACATCGAGGATGTCGAGCCCTTGGAGCCGATCCAGCTGGAGCTCGATGAGGATGAGGATGGGCCTGTTTACGAGTGGTTCTACGAGCATAGGGCGCTTCTTGACACTCCGCATGTCAACGGACCAAGTTACGAAACGTGGAACCTTGATCTGCCTCAAATGGCGACACTCTACCGCCTCAGTCGACAGCTTCTCAGTGATATTGTTGACAAGAACTATTTCCACATGTTTGAGATGAACAGCTTCCAAACAGCAAAGGCGCTCAACGTAGCCATTCCGGGAGGTCCACGGTTTGAACCTTTGTACAAAGACATCGATCCGAACGATGAAGACTTTGGCGAGTTTAATGCGATCGATCGAATCATCTTTCGCGCACCCATTCGTACAGAGTATCGGGTATCATATCCATACCTCTACAACTCTCTACCAAGAAGTGTCAAGCTGTCTTGGTACTCTTACCCCCAAACGGTCTATGTTCGGGCTGAAGATCCGAGTCTTCCAGCTTACTATTTCGATCCTATCATCAACCCGATCTCTTCGCGGGCGGTTGCGCCCAAGAACCTGTCTGTGAGTCACGAAGACGAAGTATTCGGTCCTGGTAACGATGAGGATGACGAAGACGACTTCCAAATGCCAGAGGATGTCGAACCATTCATGGCCGATGAGGAGCTATCGACTCCTGAAACCGCATCAGCCATTGCCTTGTGGTGGGCACCACATCCATTTGACAAGCGTTCGGGCCGCATGGTAAGAGCGCAAGACGTTCCCTTGGTCAAACAATGGTATCTTGAACACGTGCCTGCTGGTCAGCCAGTCAAGGTGCGAGTGTCTTACCAGAAGCTACTTAAGACGTTCGTCCTGAACGAGCTCCATAAGAAGCCTCCTCAGGCGCAAAGCAAGCAAAATCTCATGCGCACGTTGAAGGGCACCAAGTTCTTTCAACAGACCAAGATCGACTGGGTCGAGGCAGGTCTGCAAGTTTGCCGGCAAGGCTACAATATGCTGAATCTGCTCATTCACCGCAAGAACCTGACCTACCTGCATCTTGACTACAACTTCAACCTGAAGCCTGTGAAGACTTTGACAACCAAGGAGCGAAAGAAATCACGATTCGGAAATGCTTTCCATCTCATGCGTGAGATCCTACGATTGACGAAGCTCATTGTTGACGCTCAAGTTCAATACCGCCTTGGCAACATCGATGCTTTCCAACTGGCTGACGGCATCCTCTATGCCTTCAATCATGTCGGACAGCTGACTGGCATGTATCGATACAAGTACAAACTGATGCACCAGATTCGATCCTGCAAAGACTTGAAGCATTTGATCTATTACCGATTTAACAGCGGTCCAGTTGGTAAGGGTCCTGGTTGTGGTTTCTGGGCTCCCGCGTGGAGGGTCTGGTTGTTCTTCATGCGAGGTATTATTCCTTTACTTGAGCGCTGGCTCGGTAATTTGCTCTCTCGCCAATTCGAGGGAAGACATAGCAAGGGCGTCGCAAAAACTGTGACCAAGCAACGTGTCGAGTCTCATTTCGACTTGGAGCTCCGCGCCGCTGTCATGAGTGACCTCATGGACATGATGCCGGAAGGAATCAAGCAGAATAAGGTCAATACGGTTCTGCAACATCTTTCTGAGGCATGGCGGTGCTGGAAGAGTAACATACCTTGGAAGGTTCCCGGTCTGCCAGCTCCAATCGAAAACATCATCCTACGTTACGTCAAGAGCAAGGCCGACTGGTGGATTTCCGTAGCCCACTACAATCGGGAGCGCATCCGACGAGGCGCGACCGTAGACAAGACCGTTGCGAAGAAGAATCTTGGTCGTTTGACACGTCTTTGGCTAAAGGCCGAACAAGAGCGACAGCACAATTACATGAAAGATGGTCCCTACGTATCGTCCGAGGAAGCTGTTGCTATCTACACGACGATGGTACATTGGCTGGAGGCGAGAAAATTTCAACCCATTCCTTTCCCCAGCGTTTCGTACAAGCACGACACGAAGATTCTCATTCTCGCGCTCGAGCGTCTTAGGGAAGCATACTCGGTCAAAGGTAGACTAAACCAGAGCCAGCGCGAGGAACTTGCCTTGATTGAGCAGGCCTATGATTCGCCCGGAACCACATTGGCTCGAATCAAGCGATTTTTGCTCACGCAACGAGCTTTCAAGGAAGTTGGCATCGATATGAATGACAATTACAGCAACATCAACCCCGTGTATGATATTGAGCCGATGGAGAAGATCACAGATGCGTATCTTGATCAGTACCTTTGGTATCAAGCTGATCAACGCCATCTATTTCCAGCTTGGATCAAGCCCTCGGACTCTGAGGTTCCACCCCTCTTAACTTACAAGTGGGCGCAGGGGATCAACAACCTCGATCAAGTTTGGGAATCTCAAGATGGAGAGTGCAATGTGATGATTGAGACTCAATTGTCGAAGGTCTATGAAAAGATAGACCTGACCATGCTGAATCGCCTTCTCCGCCTTATTATGGATCACAATCTGGCTGACTACATCACTGCGAAAAACAATGTCCAGCTCAACTACAAGGACATGAACCACGTGAATGCCTATGGCATGATTCGCGGCTTACAATTCTCTGGCTTCGTTTTCCAGTTCTACGGTCTTGTACTCGATATTCTCCTACTAGGTTTGCAACGAGCGAACGAGATTGCTGGCGCGCCGGAGAGTCCTAATGACTTCCTTCAATTTAAGGACAAGGAGACCGAAGTTCGCCATCCCATTCGATTGTACACACGATACATTGATCGCATCTGGGTATTTTTCAGATTTACTGCCGACGAATCTCGTGACTTGATTCAGCGATTCCTGACCGAAAACCCAGATCCTAACTTCGAGAACGTCATTGGATACAAGAACAAGAAGTGCTGGCCTCGGGATTCTCGCATGCGCCTGATGCGTCACGATGTCAATCTGGGTCGCGCGGTCTTTTGGGATCTCAAGAATCGACTACCTCGCTCAGTTACGACTATTGAATGGGACGACACTTTCGCAAGTGTCTACAGTCGTGATAACCCAAATCTCCTGTTTTCGATGAACGGATTCGAAGTTCGCATCCTGCCCAAGATCCGTAACTTGACTGGCGAATTCCCTGTCAAGGACAGCGTGTGGTCATTGGTCGATAATTCTACGAAGGAGCGCACAGCGGATGCCTTTTTGCAGGTGACCGAGGAAGATATCCAGAAGTTCAACAACCGTATTCGACAAATCCTCATGTCTTCTGGATCAACCACATTTACCAAGATCGCGAACAAGTGGAACACTACACTAATCGCACTCTTCACCTACTACCGCGAAGCTGCAGTATCGACGGTCAACCTGCTTGATACCATTGTCAAGTGCGAAACCAAGATTCAGACACGTGTGAAAATCGGACTCAATTCAAAGATGCCGTCACGTTTTCCTCCTGCCGTTTTCTATACTCCCAAAGAGTTGGGTGGTTTAGGCATGATTTCCGGATCTCACATTCTCATCCCGACAAGTGACAAACGTTGGTCGAAACAGACTGACACTGGTGTCACGCATTACCGAGCCGGCATGTCCCACGACGAAGAAACGTTGATTCCTAACATCTTCCGTTATATCATCCCTTGGGAGTCTGAGTTTGTGGACTCACAGCGTGTTTGGATGGAGTACTCACAGAAACGCCAAGAAGCTCAGCAGCAGAATCGACGACTAACTCTCGAAGATCTTGAAGACAGCTGGGACCGTGGTCTCCCTCGTATCAATACTCTGTTCCAGAAAGACCGAAGTACTCTCAGCTTTGACAAAGGTTTCCGTGCGCGGACTGAATTCAAGATCTATCAGCACATGAAGAGCAATCCTTTCTGGTGGACGAGCCAGCGGCACGATGGCAAGCTCTGGAACCTGAACGCCTACCGTACCGATGTCATTCAGGCGTTGGGTGGTGTAGAGACCATTCTAGAACACACTCTTTTCAAGGCAACGGCCTTCCCATCCTGGGAGGGTTTGTTCTGGGAGAAGGCTTCAGGTACGTGCGCTGCTGAAATCAGTAGAATATGTATACTAACAATTTTCAGGTTTCGAAGAATCGATGAAGTTCAAGAAGCTCACTAACGCCCAACGTTCCGGTTTGAACCAGATTCCCAACCGTCGTTTCACGCTTTGGTGGTCTCCAACAATCAATCGTGCCAACGTTTACGTAGGTTTTCAGGTTCAGCTCGATTTAACTGGCATCTTTTTGCACGGCAAAATCCCTACGCTGAAGATTTCGCTCATTCAGATTTTCCGTGCCCATTTGTGGCAGAAGATCCATGAGTCGGTTGTGATGGACTTGTGCCAGGTCTTCGACCAGGAGCTGGAGGCACTCGGGATCGAGACGGTGCAAAAGGAGACTATCCATCCTAGAAAGTCGTACAAGATGAACAGCTCATGTGCAGACATTTTGCTCTTCGCCAGCCACAAGTGGAGCGTGTCGCCGCCATCCATGCTCTATGATACCAAGGACACCATGACCGCAACCACCACAAACAAGTTCTGGATCGACGTTCAGCTACGTTATGGCGATTACGATTCGCACGACATCGAGCGCTATGTTCGTGCAAAATACCTAGACTATACTCAGGATAGCATGAGCATTTACCCCTCGGCTACTGGATTGATGATCGGTATAGATCTGGCATACAACCTTTATTCTGCATATGGACAGTACTTTCCTGGCTTGAAGCAACTCATTCAACAAGCTATGGCCAAGGTCATGAAAGCTAATCCGGCCCTCTATGTCCTCCGTGAGCGTATTCGAAAGGGCTTGCAACTCTATGCCTCTGAAAGCTCACAAGAGTTTCTGAACTCGCAAAACTACTCAGAGCTCTTCAGCAACCAGATTCAGTTGTTCATCGATGATACCAATGTCTACCGTGTCACAATACACAAGACCTTTGAGGGTAATTTGACCACAAAGCCAATCAACGGTGCCATCTTCATTTTCAACCCACGCACCGGTCAATTATTCTTGAAGATTATTCATACAAGTGTTTGGGCAGGTCAAAAACGTCTTGGTCAACTAGCCAAGTGGAAGACAGCAGAAGAAGTGGCCGCTCTGATCCGCTCACTACCTGTTGAAGAACAACCGAAGCAACTGATTGTCACCCGTAAAGGGTTGTTGGATCCGCTCGAAGTTCACTTGCTTGACTTCCCCAATATTTCTATTCGTGCATCCGAGCTTCAATTGCCGTTTCAGGCTGCAATGAAGGTGGAGAAGCTGGGTGATATGATCCTACGAGCGACAGGTCCTCAGATGGTGCTATTCAACCTTTACGACGAATGGCTCAAGACGATATCATCGTATACCGCGTTCTCCAGATTGATTCTGATATTGCGTGCACTCCACGTTAATCAAGACAAGACCAAGCTGCTGTTACGACCCGACAAGACCGTCATCACACAAGAGCATCATATTTGGCCTACGCTAGCGGACGAAGATTGGATCAAGGTCGAAGTCCAGCTCCGTGATCTCATCCTCAACGATTACGGCAAGAAGAACAATGTCAATACCTCTTCGCTGACAAGCAGCGAAGTCCGTGACATCATTTTGGGAATGGAGATTTCTGCGCCCTCAATGCAACGTCAACAAGCTGCCGAAATTGACAAGCAGCAAGAAGAGCAGCAGCAGTTGACTGCTGTCACTACCAAAACTCAGAACATCCACGGCGAGGAGATGGTGGTTACCACGACGTCGCAATACGAACAAGCGTCATTCGCATCGAAGACAGAATGGCGCACAAGGGCGGTAGCAACATCGAATCTGCGCACGCGTGCCAACAATATTTACATGAATACCGAGGATATCAAAGAAGAGGGACATTTTACTTATGTCATGCCTAAGAACGTCCTCAAACGTTTCATCACAATTGCTGACTTGCGCGTACAAGTTGCTGGTTACCTGTATGGCAAGTCACCTGCCGACAACGACCAAGTCAAGGAAATAAGCACAATTGTGATGATTCCACAAGTTGGCAACACTCGCGATGTACAATTGCCTAAACAGCTGCCTCAGCACGAATACCTTGACAATCTCGAACCTCTTGGCATCATTCATACTGTCAGTGGCAATGAGTCGCCATACATGCAGGCTAGCGATGTGACCCAACATGCCCGTCTCATGAACACTCATGCCAGCTGGGACAAGAAAACCGTTTCCATGACTGTATCATTCACTCCTGGCTCGGTCTCCCTCGCTGCTTGGGCCCTCACACCCAATGGATACAAGTGGGGTGCCGAAAACAAGGACACAATGTCCGATAACCCAGCTGGTTTCAGCACATCATTTGGTGAGAAGTGTCAACTACTGCTGTCAGACAAGATTCGAGGATATTTCCTAGTGCCCGAAAATGGTGTCTGGAATTACAGCTTCATGGGCAGTACATTCGGAACAGTCGAGAAGAAGCCTGTCCATGTTCGCCTTGATACCCCTGTTAGGTTCTATGACTCCATTCACAGACCCCTACATTTCCATAATTTTGCCGAACTGGAAGATGTCTGGGTGGACCGAGAAAACCAGTTCGAGTAGGCGAGTAAACTCGGGAAGTCGAAACACTGCATATTCGGGGGAAGAAAGGATGCTTTGATTGAAGGCGTTTAAGGAAGTGGCGTTTTGTAATACATAATGCATGGGTTCGGTGGCAGAAGGCATAAAACTGTGCATAGTGTATCATAACTGCTTTCAAGATGAAAGTTCATATCGAACGTTATCCCATGGTTTGCTTTAAACTCGTTCTCAGCCAGCCCTCTCTAACAGTAGCTACCCTTACGGCCTACCGCAACAGCCTCACGTACAGTCATGGCGACGACACTTTGAAAGCTCTCGGTGATTTCGCAGGTACGCTGTGAGATTGATAGGTGTGTGCGCCTACATTTCGGTAGGCTCTTACTGGTATGTAGCTCCATTCCTTCCGCGTCTGAAGCATGGGGATATTCACAGGCCACTATTGGAAGCATTACAAGGAAGGAAAATTTACTTTGGTCGATTCACAGCATGCTATGGAGGTAACCATGGATTGCTTTGAGCATGTCCTTTGCTTTCTATAATACTGCTGAAACCTGGTATGAGACGTCACTGTGAGATTTACCAACAAGGCTTCAGGCAGCCAACTGCATTAAGACCTTGGGACAAGCGCACCTGTAAGGCGTTCTTGCTTTTCTCCTATCGTTGAACGATGACTTTCTGCTTCCGCTCCAATACTTTTGGCTCTAAGAAGGGAGACGGTGTGAGCAAAGGATTGTATGTAGTGACTGTGACAAACGATACATGAGCTTGAGCGACGAGGTATATACCCATCCAAGGATTCTCTCTCACCTTTGCTTCTCTTGTGCTCCAAGCTGAAGGATAGATCGCCACGTGACGAGGCCGGCTGTATGGTTGAAACTGATGACATGGGCTTGGAAGCTGGCCTCAAAGGTGTCTTCCCGAGATGCTTGCGGGCCATGTTCGCTGGAAATACTGCTGTGGCCGCATGAGCATGGTACCGAGATTGAGGTGATGGATTGATGAATCATCCGGTGAATTCTGCGATGTTGCTGTATGCGCGACCTTTGCCCCGCACTTTCTTGTCACTGCAACTGCGCGGAGCTAGTGGTATACCCATCGCGGGAGTGGTGCATCATGCTTGCTGCTTATCAGCGATGTGAGACCGGTGTGTAGTTCCGTTCGACAGGCGTTATCAGATTATGCGAAACCTATAAGAGACTGCTACGGAAGCCTCGCTTTTCTGGCGTGATTGTGTCTGTCCTTAGACCTCTTGCTAGCACGAGCAGACCACTACGCCGAAAGAACCATGATCAGCAAATTGATTAGCCCGCTCTCGAATCTTGAGATGTCGGTGTACTTGATCATCGCGGGCATACTATATGCAAGCGATTCTCTTCCCTTCTGCAATTTTGTGCGCTGACGTCTCGCGGAGATCATCGTCGTTTGTGTATACCGCGTGTACTTGCACCCTCTGTCGAAATACCCAGGACCTTTGTCCTACAAGTTAAGCGGCTGGCCGCTGCTGTGGCAAGCTTATGTTGGCGACCGCCATATCTGGCACCTCAAGGATCACGACAAATATGGTCTGGACCCGGGTTACCGAAGTGTGATACGCATATCCTCTGACGACTATTACCAGGGAACATCGTGCGCATTGGACCAAACACACTTTCCTTCAACACGGCCACGGCTCTGAGCGCAATCTACGGCCCTCGCAGTGCCAATGTCAAGAAAGGCGAATGGTACAAGACGTTCGACATTGCTGCCGGATCGTACAGCAGTTTCACCGAAACAGATCGTGTCAAGCATTCTATCAAACGCCGATGGATGAGTCCTGTCTTTTCACCAGACTCAATCAAGGCCAGCGAGCCGCTCATTTCCGACCTTCTTGAACGATTCTGCGAAACTTTGATGCCAAAGAACAATCAATGGGGTCCAAAATGGAACATGAGCACAATGAGCACATATCTTGGCTTCGATCTTATGGGTGCCCTGGTTTTCGGAGCTGATTTCGCCACCGTTCAGGATGCTCGATATAGAGATCTAGCAAATTCCGTACTTCCTGCAAGCATGCTCATGTATTGGGTAAGTCGCTCACCGGAAGTGTCTCAAAGCCATGTACTGACGACAATGAGATATCCTATCTACCGCCAGCAGCCCTTGTGCGCCCCTTATTGAGAACAATGTTGTTCGAGAAAATCGGTGGCAAGCCTGTGGTGGACAATAACCGCCTCATAGATTATGCTAGTGCTCAGGTAAAGTCGCATATGGATGGTTTAGCGACAGAGAAGAAGGACAACTGTGAGCGCACCGACTTCCTCTCTTATTTGGTTGCCACCACGGATAAGAAGACGCACTGGCAGCCTACTTTCGCCGACCTGAGTACCGAAAGCCTGAATGTGATGAACGCAGGGGCCGATCCCTTCAGCAGTGTTCTGGCCGGCGTGTTCTTCTATCTGGCACACAATCCTGAAGTCCTTAGGCTAGCTACTGAAGAGGTCAGGTAAGAAAATGTCGATCAATTAAATGATCACGGTGATGGCTTACTCTGAACAGATTAAGATTTTCCTCATCGACAGACATCATCAGCGGACCAAGCTTGAACGATTGCGGTTACCTCTATGCATGCATTGAAGAGACACTCCGTCGCACAGCTCCTGTGCCGAGTCATCTTCCACGCATCGTGCTTACTGGCGGCTTGGACATTGACGGCGAGCATTTCCCTGCAGGCACAGTAGTCGGTGTTTCCATGTACGCTATTCACCACCGGGAGAAGTACTTTCCCGAGCCTTTCTCGTTCAAGCCTGAACGGTGGATCGAGTCAGCCGAGAACCCAGCGGAGAGAATCGCGCATGCGCGTCGCGCGTTCAATCCCTTCAGTATTGGCACCAGGCAGTGCAGTGGTAGGAGTCTGGCGTACCTACAACTCAAGCTTACTCTGGCGCATGTGCTATGGAGATATGACCTTCGGCTAGCTCCTGATGAGTGTGGGCGTGGAGGCGGTAGTCCTGAGCTTGGGATTGGTCGACACAGGGAAGACGAATTCCAAATGTGGGATGCCCTAGGTTTTGGACGGGATGGACCGATGGTGGAGTTCAAGCTTGCTCAACAACCTGTGGTGAAGTCTTGATATCAGATTAATGTAGATACATCTTAAATCACGGGAACCGCGCTATCTTCAACTCCAAATACTTTGTATATCGCCTTGACATACTCCTTCGTCCGGGCATTGCCCAGTCCGGCATTTTCCATCTTATTCATGGCATAAGAGATTGTCAGTCGCCTGTCCAAGTCCATGATGACAATACTGCCACCCCACCCTCCCCATGTGCAGACTCTGCCATCGGGAAGCCATTTGAACTCTGTGTCCTGGCCAGTCAGACCAAACCCAATACCTAGTCTGAAGACCTGACCAAGAACCAGATCAAGTCCCTTCTGCCTACAAGTAGTTGATGCAAAAGTCAGTGAAATCGTCACGGTGCATTTTCTGGGTCAGAAATACGTACTGCTCCTTGAAAATCAGCTCAATGGTCTCCGGGGACAACAGCTTTGTGCCATTCACAGTTCCACCTAGCGAAATTGCGGACAGCAGCTTCGCAACCGCTCTGGCATTACTGTGCCCGTTTGCCGCGCCGACTTCTCCACGACGCCATTCCTCGGTGTTTGCCGTGTTTGCGTCCATGGGCGGATTCGTCAAAGTCCTGGAAGTCAGGCTGTTGGGATCCTCGAACGACTTGGGGAGGTTTGCCAGATCCATGGGCGGCGGTGGAATGATATCAGCCACTCTGGGCCAATCCTCTTCTTTGGCACCGAGTTGGAAGTCCGCGCCGAGCGGCTCCGCCAAATCTTCCGCAATGAACTGCTTCAATGATTTGCCCGTCACGCGAGAGATCAAGCCACCGACTAGATGGCCCATGGTTTGGGCATGATAGCCGGATGCGGTGCCGGGCTCCCACCATGGCGCCTGCTGCTCGAGCAGCTTGGTCGACTTCTCCACGTTGCAGACGTCCGCAAACGTCACTGGTTCTTGCCACCCGGACACGCCTGAAGCATGGCTGAGCAGATGTCTGACTTGCACGTTTTCTTTACCATTGGCTGCGAACTCGGGCCAGTACTTTGCAACCTTCTCGTAAGGATCCAGGAGGCCCCTGTCGATGGCTACAAGAGCAGCGAGTGAGGTCGCGGTCTTGGATGTCGACCACACATTCACAATGGTGTCCTTTTCCCATTTCCGCGAGCGTGCTTGGTCTGCATAGCCGCCCCAGTAATCAAGCACAGTCTTGCCGTCGACGTCCACCGCGATGGAGGCACCTACTTCGTCGCCCGAGTCGAGAAAGCCTTGAAAGAGCTTGTGGATCTCGGCGAAGCGGTCCTCTGCAGTGCCTTGAACTTTTACCATTGGTGCTAGGGAATGGGTAGATCGCTGAGGATAGAGGTATTTCAGAGGAGGGGTTGAGAAGATAAGGGACTACAGGAGGGTGAGACGTGTATGATCTTAGCCTATTAGCCTACCTCGGCCAGTGCTACGTTGTGTACGAGCTGACGACTAGTCTGCAAGTATTCGAGCTGGGCGGCGGAGTAAGCTCGAAGACGGATCTTTGATTGGTCGAGACGCAGCGGCTCATCCACCCATACCTAGTCTGAACTACCCCACAAATGTAAGCTCTAGACATATGACGATTCCTTAGACCGCTATTTCGAAGTGTTTTGGCCCCAGAATTGTCTTGGATCGGACTCAAGGCGTGCCGTTTGCCTGAGGCTTACAGTCTCACAGTCGTATTTTGCACTGCACAAATAATGGTCGAGTTAATCACAGGTGGCATATCCATCATCCCGAGCGCACTACAGCATCTGCAAGCATGATAATTCTCAACCAATTGGAAGTCTTAGAGTCAACATTGCTGATACTGTATGTAAATATGCAAGCATGAAGCAGAATCGACTGGACCCGTCAGCAGTGTCTTCGAAGGCAAACATGATGGCAAATGGAATATACGAGCATACGCTGGCAAGTCGGCTTTTGACTCCCCAGCATTCTAGGTCGTCTCCGCTCGGGCATACGTTTTTAAACGTATATTCTCGAATTGTATCCCATCTTTCCATGATATTACTTGAAAAACTTACTAATGAGTCCCTTACCATCATCGACCAGTCTCTTAACCTCACGTTTTACACCATCGGTGGCGTTGCCGCCTTGTTTTCCTGCTTCGATGTAGCCACCTCCAGGACCTCCAGCTGCACCGCAATGACCTTTGCCTCCACAAGCACCACCTGCAGTCGAGTCAGCATACGCCCTGGACGGCGACATGGAGTGCCAGCTTTACCTGGACAGCCTTGGATGAAGTGCTGAACCTCGCCACAGCATCGCCCGCATTCCCCGTTGCCCATGAATGGGCCTCCCTGACTCCAGCCAACACGCATAACGCGGGCTTTACGCCCCTCCCAGCCTGTCTTTGCGTCCGTTGCGTGGAAAACGCCCCATACTTCCGGACCACCCGGCCCATTTACCAGCACAAAGTTTCCATGTCCTGGTCCGTAGGGTGGACTATCGTCTCGACTCGCCTTGAGAAGCGGCTGGTTTGATTTCGCCCACGAACGAACGTCAAGAGGATGACCCCCAGTGTAGTAGAGAATGTTCATCTTATACTCATGTGTCCAGCTTCCCGCACAACTGTACACGATGCCCATCCAGCGTCCATCTGGGCTGCACAAAAACTGGGGACCTTCATTGATGCCACTTGCGCCCGAGTACTCGAATTGGAGATCCGGTGTACTGATTCGAATAGGATGTCCAGTACACTTAGTAGGGGAAGTCATTTCCATGATGAAAAGCTCCTGACGCGATTCGTTCTCATGTGTGCCCAGCGGCCAGCCGCTGTATACGAAGAACATGGATCCTTGAAGATAGATGACGGTCCCGTCAATAGCCCATTGATCTTCTGGCAGTCCCGCCACGCGGCCGAAGAAGTTCCACTTGCTTGGTTCCATAGGCGATTCGTCTGCTGGCGGACCAGCGACGACATACATCCTGTGCGACTTGTTGCCGTGCTTAGGGTCGTCTGCAGCGAAATACACATACCAACGACCTTGGATGGCATGTAGTTCCGGAGCCCAGAGATCCGCAGAGTAAGGTTGATCTGGTGGAGGACGCCAGATGACTTCCTTTTTGCATCGCTCCTCAAAATTGAACAGGGAATCCGCGGACCAAACTTCAATGTGTCCACCACAAGTGAAGGTCATATAGTACGTGCCCTTGTCCCACAATACGTACGGGTCCGCGCAACTGCTGTTCGTAACGGTCAATATCGTGTCATTGTAAGATGGAGCCTGCATGGGCCACTCCGGTTGGAGCGTTTGTTGCATCTTGGTGTCTATGCCCGCTCCTCACTCGGTAGGTAAGAGGCTATAGTTCAACACGGCCACGATGCGGACACCGAATTCGAGGAGACTTTGGTCTGTTGCGATAAATGCGCGAAGATCAACTCAACCTCCCGCTATTGATTGGTCTTGGGCCATTAGAGCGCGAACTGCACAAACTGGGGATTGTCTCGTGGCCACAGCCACACTTGGCTAAGGCGTTTCGGATATCAGGTGACGTCGTGCCGAGCGCTTTAGAGTGTCCATGGGTGCGTAAGCTGGACTGGCCGCATGTTGGATGTCCGAGCTCGGGAAACAGGTTAGCTCTGGTCACTGGTGCTTGGTGGAATTAATCCACGCATTCTAAATCTCAATGTGGGGAAGCGCCCGCAGAATTCTGGACCTCGGATGGAGACCTCAAGAGGGCCTATCCAGTATACTTCAATCAGAGTTTCACTCTTGGATGGCGAGTGATTGCAATGTCTATTATCTTTGTTTACATCGTACAAAGTCGTGATTCTACGAGTGGGCAGTTCCATGACTGAGCGTTTACTACTCGGGCCACGCATTTCCTCGGGCAATTATGTGCAACCTGTCAGAATAGCAAAGACACAATAGTCGTCGCGATCAAACACTAATAATGAGTTCCGTCCATACATAATTAGTCATTACATGTTCGTTACCCAACGAAGAAAAGGTCAAAGTCGAGGTATCCAAGTCGAATGATATCGCAATGCCTAACGAGGTCTGGACCAGCAAGTACGCTCCCTATAAACATCGTCTCCAGGGCATTAGAATGGGAGGGTAAAAATCGTAGTGATGTCGGTATTTATAAGTCGGTTTGTAGTGTTTGAGCGACTGTCAGTTCGGCAGACTCGATGCGATCCACACGGAGAACAAGTTCCTTGGTGAAATTAGCAACAATCATCGCAAAGTCAAGAGTACGAAGACTTACTTTCAAAGCCCTTGCAGTCTTGAATGCCAACGGTGGTATCTTCTCGCGGCCTCCGCCTCGGATGTCGACAGCCAACATGCTCTGTCGGCACTGGTCAAGCACATTGACAACGGGGATTGCATGCTTTTTCAAGGCAGGGTCGCCAAGCTGATCAACAGCATCGTACGTCCGGTTCCCGGTATCTTCGATTGCTCTGGCAATATCTTGCACGTAGTTGTAAATTTGTTCATCATCGTCGGGACTTGTGGCAGGATTGGAGCGGATGAGATTGACAAGCGGCTGGATGCTTTGGACGAGTTGAGCAGTCTGATCTTCTAGGTAATTCTAGGATAATCAGACAATGCTTCTGTTGATGTAGCACAATCAGTAGCTTACTTTGAACTCGGTCATCCCGTGGTCATGGTGGTTACCATTCCCATTCAAAGTCGCACTTTGACGATCGTAACCACTATAGGGCGAGCTGTACGTGCTATAGCCGGTAGTGTCGCTACTTCCTCCACGACTGCTGCGGCCACGCTGGTGACCGAGTACCATGTTTGGTCCGTTCGAGGCTCCATTCACATGGTTCGACGAGAAGGCACTGTATGCAGAGTGGGTCGCTGGCTTTAGTGGCATCGGCCTGTCATCTTCCTCTTCATCACGTTCCAAATCGTCCTCGGGCGTAGGTCTCACTTTCACATGCTTGACTAATTCGACCACAGCTGTAGACAAATGACTCGCGGCAGCATCCAAAAGGCTAACCGGCGAAAGCCCACCAGAGGCTGCATGATTCTTCGCAGCAGTGATGAGATTGTTGGCCGTGGCGCTGACACGCGATTTGAGCTTAGCTTGCTGCTTTTCGGGACTTGACAGGATGTCGCCACTGACACTGCTGCTCGGTGACTGCATCTGCGATAGGGGAGTTCCATCAATGTCGCCCGTGACTGCACGCACACATTTGACCACGTTTCGCATGCTTTCGAGAGTCTGTTCCGCATTGCCACGTCGTGCCGTCTGAAGCATTTCATCGATGCTGAGTTGGAATTTGGTAACGTGTACATCCTTGACAAGACCATCTGGAGCACTGAAGAGAGGATCGCGTGCATAGTTGGCAATATTGGGCGAGTTCAATGCCGACAAACCGATCGAAGAAGCCTTCATGCTGCGCAGCTGGGTCTTGGCACGGGCGTAGCGAGACTTCCAGTCCTTGAGCTCGGCTTCGAGGGATGTAATCTGCTTCACCATGCCCTCTTCTTTCTCCACAGCAGCGTCGCTACGGACAGAAAGCTCTCTCATCTCTTGGAGAAATGTGGCCGCATCGCTTCGAACTTCCTCTGTGATCTGCTGTTGCTCACCCAGTTCGGTCTCCAGCTCTTCACATCGTCGTTGCCAATCGCCATCACCACCACCACCACCATTATTGTATGTCTGTTGCGAGGAGTCCGCCTCTAGACTGGCAATCTGAGCACGCAGGTTGCGCTCGACATGCTCATTATCGTTGCGAAGCCTATCAATTTCGGTCCGGAGGGACGAGTTGAGATTTTCTGCTTTCTCAACTTTTTCTTCGAGTGAATAGCGGAGCTCATCCCACTCGGCACGTTCCGAAGCACTGTTTCCATCTCGCATGCTGTCCGCATCCTTCAACCTTTCTAGCTCATTGTCCTTGTCTCGTATTGTGGTTTCCAACAAGCCAATTTTGCCCTGCAACTCCGAGACCTGGTTCTGTAGATCCGATACCATTTTCTCCTGTGCCATACTCATGCTCCGAGCACTTTTATTCGTTTGTCGTCGTGCAGCGGCACCCTCGAGGTTGAAAGCATCGTCGTCATCGGCACCGCTATCGTCATCGTCCTCGACCAAGGTTCCTTTGTTGGGCACGATTGTGTTTTGCTGAAACGTCTTGGGAAGAGGGCGGCCAAAAGAGTTGCCATCGTTGGAAGAGCCTGGCCGTAGGGCGCCGGGTGGGCCTTGCGGACCTCCCGGCCCCGGCGGTCCCCGATGACCGGGCCCAGGTGGAGGACGGCCTCCCATGCTGTTCGGCGTTCCTTGTCTGCTCGGCGGTCCCCTATTACTAATGCGGCTGGCGATGCTGGCGGCAGGGCTGGCGGATCGAGGCAGGTCGGCACCGGTGAAGCGAGGAAACCTCCGCTCCAGTTCGTAGAAGACGTCCGTGGCCAATTGGCGGAATCGTTCCAAGGGCAGAGTGGAGAGTTTCTGCCTGGCCTGATTGCGTTTGGGATGGAAATTGTTCTTGGGAAGCAGAAAGGTGGGAGTGTTGTTGCCGGGGGCGCCTGGCCCACCCCTCTTGCGATCCTCCTCTCTGCGGATGGACTCGTCGTAGACATCGGTGCTCAGCTCCTGGAACTGGACGGCAGACAGTCGGGTCAGCTTGTCCTTGGCCCTGCTGGGGCGCGGATTGCCCTTTTCGTCGTTGAGGTATGGGCCGAGATATGCCTTGAGGACCCTGAAGTGCTCGGACAGCGTCTCCTCGAGCAGCTGCATTTTCCTGTTGCTGATGCTGGCATCGCTTATGCTGGAGGCGTACAGGCCGGTGCCGTCGCTGGAGCGGCCGACGGAGCTGGGGGGAGAGGGATTGCCATTTGGGGGCGGACGCATGCCATTGAGCATGCCGCCATCGGGGTTGCTGGGGCCGTACGTGTTCGGGGGGATGGTGGGCGAGTAGGGGTTGTCGGTGGCGATGTTCTGGTAGCGGGTGACGGGAGACCAGTCCTGGCTGTCGGAAGTGGAGACGGGCGACAGGGCGGCGTTGGGGTTGCGGGAGTTCATGGTGTGTTTGGCGGTGTCGGGCGCGTTTCACGACGCGTGCTGCCGCTGTGTGCCAGTGTCGAGTGACTCGAGTCGCGCGAGCGGAGGGCCCAGCAGAGCGCAGCGGGATGGAGGAAGGAGAGTGCAGCGGCGGGCGGCGGGCAGCGGTAGCGGTGCGGGAGGCGTGGTGGTGAAACTGCGGCGGTGGGAGAAGGACTGACTGGTGGCAAGTCGTGCAGAGCGGTGGACGACAAAGAAGGCAGCAGCAACAGCAGCAGCAGACTACTACTAACAACAACAACAATAACGACGGCGACAACAACAATGCGGGCGGGCTAGTAAGGAGCGTAAAGCAGCACACATGGAAATTAGGGTGCAGCCAGAGAGCCCGCAGCACAGCAGCAGGAGCAGCAGCAAGAGAGCGACGATAGACGAGGTGTAGATGGGCAAGGCAGGGACAGACTACTGCCACGAAGTACCCACGCACCCACGTACCATACAGTCCAGGGAGCGAGCCGGGGCCACCAGGCCTTTGACTCGTCGAGGCTGTCGGCGCGCCAGAGGCCCAGAGTGACAGAGTCGGTCATGGGCTGGGCTGGGCTGGCACGCTGGGTTGGCACGTTGGGTGGGTGGCCCAGTGAGTGCAGCTGCAGCAGCCCCTTTCGCAGCGGCCTGGCCGGGCACTGGCTCGGGCAGTCTGGCACTGGCTCCGGCTCTGGCCCTAGCTGCCCCCCCTGAGCCAGTCAGCCTGCCGCGTGTCACGACAGCGGCGCCACAATGCTAGCTTCTCGACCTCTGCAGAATTGGCAACGGCGCCCGCTTGACGGAAGCATTGGGACCAGTGACACCCGGAGAGTCCGAGACCACGGCGCTGTCATTTGCGAGCGGCATCATCATCATTTCGTGCATAGTGGCAGGCATGGGTCGTCGTGGGAGGAGAAGCGATAGGTAGGTACCTAGGGATTGATGTACAGCGCCGACGTACATATGTATAGACGGAATACACCAGGCATCTGCTGTGCTCGCCTCTGCCCGTGGTTCCCTGCATCATCTCATCGATTCATCTCATCAGTTCATCAATCATCCGAGGGAGACATGTCAGTACCTTTGTACTGTACCTGTGCCCGTGTACATGGGTACATAGCTAAGTGCCAAGTACTTCTACTTGTATTCCACCGGTAGTTCCTGCCCCGGGGTACACAACCTCCTCCCGCCAACCTCATTGCAGCACTCACTACTCGGGCAGGCACTGATGCCGTGCCACCTCGCCCGCCCTCCTTCCCTTGATGCCGTCTCCCTCTCGTCTGCTTCCTCTGCCGCCCTCCTCACCTCCTCACCTCCTCACCTCTTCACCTCTTCACCTCTTCACCGTGCTCGCTTGATCTTGGCAGCAGGCTGCTTCCGACAGTCCGGACACAGCCAGTCCCCCAGAGGCTCCTCCTTGATGTTCACACAGTCCCAGTGGAACCACTGGTACTGGCAGTTGTCGTTGTCGCAAGCCACCATGTCGCCGAAACTAACGCGCTGACAAAAGCAGTACTTGGTGTCGTCCGACTCCTCGTCCCCCTCTCCTGCCCCCGCTCCAGACATGTCTTCATCCTCCGTGCCCGCCTCACTAGCTACGCTTTCATCGTCTGCTGTTGTCGAAGGTGACGCTCGAGACCCGCCTTTGCGCCGCTTCTTGTTCTGCCCTGATTTGGCCGTGAGCGCCGCCTTGCGCAGCGGCTGCTGTGGTTTGGCCCGCTTCACCGTGAGCGCATTCTTGGGTGGCCGCGGCCCCACGCTGCCAGCCCGTGAGCCAGGTGTCGAAGGTTTAGGCGTCCCTGGCCCTATCGACCCTTGCCGTCCTAGATTCGAGCTGGCGGCGGGGAGAGGCCCGATGCTACCCGTTGGCCGACGACGTTTACTGTCGCTTCCTGCTGACATCTCCCGCTCCGATCGAGCGTTTGCTTGCGCTGCGCTCTGTGCGTTGGTGAGACGCTGTTGGTTCAACAGCGCTTGCGTTTGCATGTTCTGCAATGCTGGATTGGCCCGCGCGTTCAGGTTCACACTTGTTGCACTATTGAGCCGAGCAATGGCGGCAGCCTGGGCGAGGTTGGGAGCGCCGCCGCCCTGGTTGCCAGACACTGGAAGCAGTGGCGTGTTAGCACCTGTGTTGCTCAACGACGATGGCGGTACCAGGTTTCCAGGCGACTCTCTTAGTAGTGATGGCATTTGTGGATCCGAAGGTATTGAGCCGTCCGTCTGCAGATCTCGCAGCTTGATATCCAGTCGTTTGACGTGACGATCCAACTTCATGTTTTGTTAGCAACGCGCTGTAAAATGCTTTGCAGGGAGAGCATACAAGCGCAGCAGCTTTTTCTGCAAGCCCAATCTTCTCTTCTTGCAGGATTTGTGCCTTTTCATAATTGGTGACAACCACTTTAGAGTATGGCTCTTCTTTCGGATTCTGCACTAAGCTGCCATTGAGCTTGATAAATTTTTGCAAGCTATTATCGCGCTGTTGTATTGCTGCACGCAAGTCATGAATCTGCGTGTCTTTTGCTTGTATTTCCTCGTAGAGATGCGTAATCTCTGCTGGAAGATTGGCAACTGCTGGGCGTTAGTCAGGAAACCACTGAGAGAACCAGACCATGTACCATCGTGTATGAACTGCTCCAGAACTGTCGCTGCGTCTTCGGCGGACGCCATCCGGGTGACCTGGCCTGTGTCGTTGAAATAATGATTGATATCTGAGCTTGATTACCGTATTCTAGGCAAGCTGCAGATACCAACACTATGCGCTATGGTACAACACTGTGGGTGAGATAGGTTCAGAATGTGCGGCGGGTGTCCGTGCAGGGCTGTCTGCCTTTGTTACGCCTTGATCTTTGATGAAAGCTGATGCTACGAGGTCGTGAACCGCGTTGAAGGTGCGCGTCGACGTATGGTAAGAAGCTTGCACAGCAACAAAATGTCCCTTCCGTCCTTCTTTCACAGCTTGTTTTCCAAAATTTTGCCCCGCGTTTTGTTAGATCTCCTTTGAAAATAATTTCTGGATTTGCGTGGAACTTTGCTGTTTGGCCGCGTTGCTTTTGTGAACGGTACAGTAAGTCTCTAGCGCGCAACGGTCACGTGCTCATGGCACACAATTGGTGCAAATCCAAACCTTGGAAGTGTCTACCAATCAGACGAGCTTAGCGCTGAGATCAAAGCCAACAACGCAACAAGTCTACAGAACAGCAACAAAAAAACTTATGCCCTCCGAAGCTTTCGCAAGTTCCTATTTATGCGAAACGAATTGAGCAGTCGGTACTGGGTCCAATAGAGACGATACTTAGATAAGCCACGGTGCAACGACTTCGGAACCTCGCAGTGACCAGCCACTTTGAGGAGAGGAAGAAGAGTACACAACTAAGCTAGGAATAGCCACCAAAGGTACGAAATCTTTCGGAAGGACACCCAATATCTAGAAACCTGGTGGTTGTATTAATAGCGATCAGAGATCCTGGTCGAGGTGGAGGAGAAGTTTGTTTCGCCGTCCTGCTGAGACGTGGCAAGAGTGCAGAAGGAACCAGCTCAGCCTTCATCACTTCGCCGCCACAATCATCACGGCTTAGGACAGCTGTAGCCATTAAATGTCCGAAGGCGCCCCTGACAAGCTTAGCAGCCCCTACAAGTTCACACAAGTACTTCAGACAGACCCAGTCGAGCAGCTGCGTGCCATGCGTGTGGCTGGCTATCCACCCGCAAATGGACCAGCGAACAACGTAGTTGAGGAATATTTGTCTCCGGACGATGCATATGTCGAAGATTACCAAGCTTTCAAAGCATTGACTGATAGCGAAAAGCAAGAAGTGATCGCACGTGAGGCCGAAGACTACGGGTTGGAACGACCACAAGGATACAACGTGTCATTCCATTACAATCCCCACGTGGAGTATCATCATTTTGGAAGCTCGCATCCCATGAAACCATGGCGGTTGACCTTGACGAAACAACTGGTCCTCTCTTACGGCTTGGAGTACACAATGGATTTATACGAGCCAAAACCAGCCGATTTCAACGATCTTGCCATTTTTCATGATCGCGAATACCTCTCATATCTCAGTAAGATCACGCCGCAGAACGCGCAGCCAGATGACCCCCATTACATCTCGTACGGCTTCGGCGGCGAATCCAACGACTGTCCAGTATTCGATGGTCTCTGGAATTATGTTTCGTTATACAGCGGTGCCTCAATGAGTGCAGCCCAGAATCTTCTCAACAAGCAGTCCGATATCGCGATCAATTGGTCTGGCGGCCTGCATCATGCAAAGAAAAATCTGGCTTCAGGGTTCTGCTATGTCAATGATATTGTCATTGCGATACAACTGCTTCTCACTCAGCATCAACGAGTCTTATACATCGACATTGACGTGCATCATGGCGATGGCGTTGAGCAGGCTTTCGAATCGACTGATCGGGTATTCACACTCTCATTCCATAAGTATGGGATCGACAGGCACGGGTATCCTTTCTTTCCTGGCACCGGTAACATCAATGAAATGGGTCCTACAGATCCGGCGAATCGTGGGAAGGGACACAGTCTAAATATACCCATCGACGATGGCATCGACGACGATCAGTACAAATGGCTGTTCAAGACCGTAACAGGTGGTGTTATTGAAAAGTACAACCCGCAAGCCATTGTACTCCAATCTGGCGCTGACTCGCTTGGTGGCGATCGTCTGGGCCGCTTCAATCTCAACATCAAGGCGCACGGCTACTGCATCGAGACAGTCAAATCATATGGACGGCCATTATTGCTCATAGGCGGTGGTGGATACACACCCCGTAATGTGGCACGAACTTGGTGCCATGAGACTTCCGTCTGTGTTGGCGTGGAATTGCACAACGATCTGCCAGCACATATTCCCTATATCCAGGCTTTCCAAGGAGCGGAGAATGGGGACGGGATCCTTTATCCAGATCTTCACAACACCAAACGTCACGAGAACCTCAACTCCATGGCAAAGCTTAACAAGCTTGTCGAGCAAGCCTTTGAAAATCTACGATATATTGAGGGGGCACCCAGCGTTGTGGTGAATACGAAGGGCATCACCGAAGAAGAGATTATGAGGATTCGCGAGATGGTGGAGCAAGAATTGGAGGATGAAGCGGATGATAGGCATTATCTCAGCGTAGAGGGCAACCGGCGCAGGAGAGAGAGAAACGTTGGGGGGAGAAACGAACGCAGGTAGAGAGGTTCCGCATGAGTCATGCTACTCGTTTGATATGTTATTATTATTATTATTATTATCACCATGGCGCACGGCGGTGGGAGGCTGGCCTTGTTAGATAGCAATGGCAACGTCCGGGACATGTGATATATAGGCCGTGGTGACCGCGTAGGGTTAGCATGCACGCTGCAACGTGGTGGGAATGAAGCGCCAAGACGAAGCGCATTAGTCAGCTTGCACGCTTGAGCTGTGGGCAGTAAGTGCAAATCATCTGGCGGACGATGACTAATCAGGCGAACCATGGACATTATCGTACTAGTCCGACCGCGAATGACGACGACAGACTTGCTCTCTGAGTCGGGGGTTCGATACATTATACATGTTGGACAGGCTCCAGAACACTTCCCCCACCTACTGAGCGCAGGCTGCAAGCATCAATGGCAGACGAGGCGCTTCTGCTGGCCAGCAGCCCAGCAGGCCGTGTACCCAAGCCACAGCCACAGGGCACTGAGGGCAGCACCACTGGGGGGCCGTCCGCAGCGGGGCCGTCTCCGAACCCCCGGTCGTGCGTCACCTGTCGACGACGCAAAGTCAAGTGCAACAAGAACGTCCCGTGCTCCCACTGTGTACGCGCCAAGGTCGAGTGCATCTTCCCGGGGCCTGGCCGTGCTCCGCGCAAGAGCCGCAAGCTGCCCGACGCCGAGCTGTTGGAGCGGCTCAGGCGCCTCGAGGGCGTCGTCTCCAGCCTGAATGCCCAGGTCGAGGGGCATGAGCACGACGCTGAGCATCGCGAGCGCGAGCGCGAGCGCGGGCAAGAGCAGCATCGGGAGCGGGCGCGACAGAGACAGAGCAGCGCCGGCGAGGACAGGCGCCCCTATGGCCACACCGAAGCCCAGGTGGCCGCCGACAGCAGCGTCCACGGGCTCGAGAGCCGCTTTGGCCGCCTGGTCATCGAAAAAGGCCGCAGCCGCTACATCAACAACAGCTTCTGGGCCAGTCTGAACAACGAGGTCCGTACACGGCCGCGCGCCTGATCGGGAAGCACCACAAGACTGACGGTGCGCGCAGGTCGAAGACCTCAAGGCCATCCTGATCGAGCCCGACGACGACGACGACGACGATGACGCGCAGTCGCCCGGCACGTCCAGCTCGTCGCAGCACCAGAGCTTCATCTTCGGCTTCAGCTCTGCCAACATCGACATGCAGGCACTGCACCCCCCCGAACACCAGGCGCGCCACTTCTGGGAGGCCTTCAAGGAGAACGTCGACCCGCTGGTCAAGGTCCTGCACATCCCCACCTTTGAGCCCGTGCTGCTCGACGCCCTAGCACACATGGACAAAGTCGGACGCGGCCTCGAGGCATTCCTGTTCTGCATCTACTACGGCGCCGTCACGAGCACGACAGCCGACGAGTGTCTGCGGCAGTGGGGGGAGGACAGGACCACCCTGCTCAACCGTTATCGCGTCGGCGTCGAGCAGGGTCTGGCGCGCGCAAACTTTCTGTACTGCGACGAGGTGGTCGTGCTCCAGGCCTTTGTCGTGTTCCTGATGCTGCTGCGCAGGAACGACGATGCGCGCAAGATATGGACCTTGACTGGCCTCGTCGTGCGCATCGCTCAGACTCTCGGCGTCCATCGGGACGGCAGCCATTTCGGTCTGCCCGCCTTCGAGATCGAAATGCGTCGCAGGCTGTGGTGGCAGATTTGTTTTCTTGATGCGCGATCATCAGAGGACCATGGCTGCGACCCCACTATTGTCGAGGCTTTCTTCGACACGAAAATGGTATGTCCCGTTCCAACCAACATGAGAAATGGTCATACGAACGCTAACTTGTACCTGAAGCCTCTCAATGTGAACGATGATGATATTCAACCGGGCATGCCAGATTTTCCCGAAGAGCGGCAAGGCTTCACTGACATGACGTTCTGCCTTCTGCGATTTGAAGTGTCCAGCATCTTCCGCCGCATCTTGTACATTCCACCAAACCCATATCGGTGTACAGAGTACTTTGAAGGTCTTTCCATCGCAGAGAAGGAGAAGTGGATCACAGAGTGTCACCAGAAAATGGAAAACAAATATTTCAAAGATTGCGACATGTCAATACCGTTGTGTTGGGTCACGGCCACCATTTCCAGACTGATCATGAGCAAGATGTGGCTAATCGTGTACCATCCGCATCAGCGAAAGGATGGAGGCGCCACATTACCCCAGGATATCAAAGACAAGCTCTTTATCACGTCGCTCGAAAACATCGAATACTCCATCCTGCTCGAGACAGAAGCGAGGACCATGAAGTGGGGTTGGCTGTTCCGCACGTACGTTCAGTGGCATGCCATCGCCTTTCTTCTCTCGGAGCTCTGCGTACGCACTAAAGGTGAGGCTGTGGAGCGTGCTTGGCGCGCACTTGAAGCCTCGGCTGGACGCTGGTGGTTCCCCTTGAGCGACACTTCGTCGAATCGAAAGGGACAGCAGGGCTGTTTGTGGAAGCCGCTGAGGAAACTTCTAGCCAAGGCCAAGGCAGTGCGATCGAGGGAGATTGCTCTCGAAAGAGCGAGCATGGCATTGCGCGATGGACAGTACGCGTTCAATTACGTGGGCCAGGTGCAACTTCCACCCGTCTCAGTTGACAATCCTGGCTCGGGTGATCTGGATAGAATGCTTCGACCTTCTGCGCCAAAACTTGGAGAGATGCCAATAGCACAACAACCAACCTGGCCGAGTATTCCAGTACCGATCAATATTGATGGTGCCTCGTCGACTTCCAGCAGTGATGTCCTTGCCAAGGAGCAACAACAAGTCATCGATAAAGCTTCTGGCGCTCGAGCTGGCGGCTACGACCCTGGACAAAATCTATATGATCTGACAACCTTCGGACTCGACCAAGTGGTTATGGACGTTATGAACGACTCGCCTGTCGATGGGGTCTCCGTCAACCATTATCCCGAATTCAAATCTACCTCAAGATCAAATAGCATTCCCAACTCGGCTACGTTCCCAACTTTGTCTTCAACCACAGGCCCGTCATCAACGTTGTTTCCAGATGGACGACCACGTGTCGGTAGCGGCTATCCACAGCCAACATACGGTGATGCAATGTTCTCCAACCCGGCCATGGACTTTATAACCAATTCACCGATACTCGACAGTAACGGCCAGCCAACAGATTCCCCTCCAATGGACGGTGGGCAGATGGACTGGACGCTTTGGGACGATATGGTGAACCAGTACGGTGGTGTCGATGGACAAGCCGCAAATCAGGCCACTTCTGTTGGACTAGGACATATTGGCATGGTGGATTGGTTTTGAGACATCTATTAGATTGCTTGCCATTTGCAATATCACCGGTTGGCATGTATACCAGATTTCGAAAACTGTCACCAAAGGCATTGAGACCTACCTCAACTCGATCTTAAAGTTCGCACCGCGATCATGATACCCTTTGAGCACCGATATATCTTGTATTGTACGTATGTAGGATATACACAGAAAGTTACCTCGAACTCACCATATGTAAATCGTTTCTTTTAACCACAGCGGGTACGGATTCCTTTCGAGGGTCGTTGAACCAGAGCCCAAGCCTCTTCATTCCGCACTTCATCGGATCCTTGTCTTGTCCCAATTGCCTTCTATTCCCATACTATCCTGGAAGTAAAAATATGCTTTGACGTCAACGCTACAGCTGGTTTAAGCCCGGTACGGTATGCAGGGTCAAGTCCGACGAGCACGTGCAGTCGCTGATTGCGTACCGATAACCTTATCTTCACCGCTCCACCCGCACATTTCCACACCCAAGTACGACTATGTGAACCTGGCAATGTCGCGATTTCGTCACCGCTGCACCGACTCGATCGCTTTGACCTCTGCTTACTATCCAAGACCGCCTTGCCCGCTCGTCGAATTCCGCTTCAAGTACAAGCTATTACCCCACCACGCAACTGGCTTCTACATGACTCCGTGTAAAAAAGATTACGGCACCGAAGCACCTCTGTTGTCATTCAGTATTGTTATGACTTCTTTCTGATTTCACAGCTCGATTCACTATCTTGGATATATAATCACTACTACAAAGAGTGGAGAACCACATTTCCTTGTGCACACTTGAGTCACAATAATTGGACGCACGCAAAAGATACCGATGCCCTCACAAACACCTACACTACAGGACTCCGGGCTGACTCCGCCTCCCGATGTATCGAGTGAGACTCTTACTCCGTCCCCAGCAGCACAGTCCAGACCAACCATATTACATCTTGGTGATGACATAAGATGGAACCACGAACTATACGCAGAGCTCAATCGCAAGTTCAACGTTGAGAGAACTTACTCCATGGGAAGAGAAGACTTCAAGCATGCTTTACAAGAGAAACGATGGGGAGACTTCGTGGGTATGTACCGTCCCTTCTGGAACACAGGCGGCGAAATGGGCAATTGGGACGACGAACTGATGTAAGAACCGTCGACAAGACAGAAGCATAACGCACTGTCGGAGAAATCGGTTACACTGACGAACCTCACACAGCTCCCTCCTCCCTTCTTCCTGCAAGATCTACGCTTCAGCCGGTGCAGGCTTCGACTGGGTCGACACACGCACTCTCGCCGCCCGCGGTATCATCTACTGCAACAGCGCCTCCTCGTGCACTGAGTCTGTGGCCGACGCAGCCATTGTGCTCATTCTCTCATGCTACCGTGCAATAACATGGTCTTTCCTTGCCGCGCGCTCGTGCGATCCAGCACAGTTCCGCGACGCGAACCAGAACATCGCCGCCGTGACGCACAACCCTAATGGAAGTACGCTTGGTATCGTCGGCTTGGGCAGGATTGGCATGCGGATAGCGGAGAAAGCGCGCGGCGCATTCGGCATGAAGATCAGCTACTTTGATCTTGTGAGAATGCGCGACAGGGAGGAGCAGGTCGGGGCCACGTGGTGCGAGACACTGGAAGAGTTGCTTGGAACGAGCGATTGCGTGCTACTTGCCACGCCATTCAGCGGCGAGGTTCTGCTGTCCCGCAAGCAATTCGGGCAGTTCAAACGTGGCGCCAGGCTCGTGAATATCGCGAGGGGAAAGCTGATCGACGAGGATGCATTGAACGAGGCGTTGGATAACGGGACGATCAGCTCGGCGGGATTAGATGTGCATGCGAATGAGCCGGTGGTGAATGAGAAGTTGGTGACGAGGAGGAACGTCATGGTGTTGAGTCACACGGCGGGTGCGAGCGTGGAGAGCCACGTCGGGTTCGAGAAGTTGGGAATGGAGAACTTGCTGGGGTGGCTCAAGGACGGGGAGAAGGGAGTATTGAGCCCTGTGAACTTGCAGTGGTTGAAAAGAGATTGAGCAGGAGTTGGTTGTAACATACCTGGCAGACAGAAACACTTGGATTTTGAAAGAACAGGAATCCACGGTGGTATTCTTGTACACCTTCAGTCCGACTCGCAACGTGAACCTCTTGGGGGAACTTTCTTTATCGGTGCGAAGCAGGACACGGTGTCTGTGCTGCCAAATGCTCCAGGGAATATATCCTACACTCTTGTCTTCACATAAGGCACATGATCAAGTTATGTGAGGGAGGTGTCGAAATTGCGATACAGGCCTTGTAAACGACGAGATGTTGAACATATTGGAAGATCTTTGTCACAGCCGACATCTCCCAGTAGCTACTACATTACACCAGGAAATCTTAAACGACCAGGGTCACAAGCCTCACGAACGGTGCTGTACAGGACATGACTTCCAAGTAGGCAAGCCTAGGCTCGGGCATTGTACCGAATGTGCTCCTTTGCAGATACGGTGCTGACAGCAACTAATCTACTCCTCCAGATCAGCACAGCCAGCGAATGATACGAGCCAGACGTGTAAGCCAAAGGGTGCAACACCTTTGGTTGGCTTGGTATGTTGGACCCCGCGGTTGGATGACTGATGATAAGGCCCCATGATGTCTGGCCGAGGATCTGGACGTAGTACATACCCAGCTCTACTTGACAGGCGTACGGTGGTGAGCAAGTAGCATACATGTATCGAGACATTTGCGTACGGTTGGGACAGGGATGGCCGCGGCTCTCGCGTCAACTTCGGCTAGGCGGACTTTTCCGCTCGGCCTTGGCACACGCGCAGAACAACCACCACACAGACGCTGGCTCTCCCCTCATCCCTCGCTGCTGAACGAGACATCGCAAGCTCGCAACCACGCCGCATGGACTGTCATTCCGCCACCACTCCATTTAAGAAGGTGTCGATATGGAATGAAACGCTGTTATCCTCCCGGTCGCTTCCAAGCCCTTGGCAACAGCGTTGGCCCGTCTTATTATGCGCCATCTGAGTAGCCGTCGCACGGCGGACTAGAGCCAACCCGGAAGGTAAGCAGCTCAAGATATGGACAACACCTTGGCGTGCATTCGCCGCTGCACGGAAGCTTTGATGAGTGCTTCTCCATTTATCTTAGCACAAATTGGCAATTCTTTTCTGAACTGTGTGCCGGGGCACCATCGCGCAATGAGGCGACCGTCAAGGACATGGATTCGCGAATTGACTTTGCTCTGGCATGCCGTTTCCATCCTAATACTGGGGGCCTGGGTCTTGGAACCACGGCCTTGGGCGTGTGGAACCACACGCTTACCAGCGGAGATCCCAAGGGCCATGCTGAGGGCGGACCAGATGCAATCCCAACTTCTTGGAAGCAGTAACCGAGCAGGATGGCGGGCGTGATAACAGACTGGAAGTGACATCGCGGCGCATCCTCCCATGTCGGATTGCTCCAGCTATCGCGTGTGGCCCTTGTGCACGTCTCTCCATGTACAAGTCTGGATCCCAGTGACAGCATATATGTAGCGGGGTATCGTGCGCAGTGTGTGCTTCAGGCCTTTATTTACCCCCCCTTCTGGGATTGTTTCGTCGCTACGTGTGCGTCCTCTACTTGTGTTTGTGTGGATACTCAAGTATTTGGCCTTGCGCAGGACCGCAAACCTTGATCAACATGGTAGACAACACCAATGTCAAGGCAAGCCTTGAGATTACCAAGGGTGCTACTGCTTTTGATCCCATTCCACTCGACGTTAGTTCGATCAGCTCCTCCAACGATGAAGACACGCGATTGATGGGTCCTTTTCCCACCGAGGAGGAATGGGCCACTCTTCCGCGTGTCGCCGGCTCTATCCCATGGCAGGCCTGGACTGTCGCAGCAGTCGAGTTTGTCGAGCGATTCTCGTACTACGGAACCAGTGCTGTGTGTATGTTGTTAAACAGATCTTTGGATCGTGAACGAGCAGCTAAGCTTCCCTGTAGTCGTCAATTTCATCCAGAAGTCTCTGCCTCCTGGTTCCAAGACCGGTGCCGGCTTTCTCAAGAAACCTGGTTCTGGTGCGCTTGGAATGGGCCAGCGTGCTTCCACTGGTTTGACCATGTTCAACCAGTTTTGGTCTTACATCACTCCGCTCGGTGGTGCCTGGCTCGCTGATGAGTACTGGGGCCGTTACAACACTATTCAGTACTCCAACATCATTGCGATTGTTGGTCACGTCATCCTCATCATGTCTGCCATTCCTGCAGTCATTGTCAAGCCAAATGTCGCCATCGGCATCTTCGCCCTCGGTCTTGTTGTCATGGGTCTTGGTACCGGTGGCTTCAAGTCGAACATCTCCCCGTTGATCGCAGAACAGTACAAAGACCAAAAGGCGTATGTTCGTGTCAAGAAGAACGGACAGAGAGAGATTGTCGATCCTGCTACGACCACCGCCCGCATCTACATCTACTTTTACTTCTTGATCAACTGCGGCTCCATCTGCGGTTCGATCGCCATGGTCTACAGCGAGCATTTTGTCGGATTCTGGCTCTCCTACACCCTGCCGACTATCTGCTACCTCCTCTGCCCAATCATTCTCATCTTTTTCAAGAAGCATTACAAGCTGTCCCCACCTACTGGTTCCGTGATGGGCAAGGCCTACAAGCTCGTGCGCCTTGGCGTCAAGAAATCACCCAAGAAGAACACCTTCAAGGATGATGATTTTTGGTCTAGGATCAAACCCAGCGCTTTCCATGCCCGTGGCGAGACAGTTCCCGCCTGGATGACATTCGACGATGCCTGGGTGGATGAGGTCAAGCGCGGTCTTCTCGCCTGCAAAGTCTTTCTATGGTACCCTCTCTACTGTAAGCACAAACAGCATACCTCACAGAAATTAACAAGACTAAACCACTACAGGGCTCGCGTACAACCAGATGACAAACAATCTCGTGTCGCAAGCCAACACCATGAACCTCGGCTCCACGCCCAACGACATCGTGTCCAAGCTGAACCCCATTTTCATCGTCATCCTGATTCCCATCATGGACTTTATCGTGTATCCCGGGCTGGTGAAGATGGGCGTACGTCTCTCGCCCATTAAGAAAATCACCGCTGGTTTCGCGCTGTCCTCGCTCGCCATGGTATCAGCGTGCGTGATCCAATACTACATCTACAGCATGTCCGCCTGCGGCAGCAACATCAACAAGCTCTCCAAGACACGCAAGGACTGCAACGCCGACATTTCCGTGTGGGTCCAGGCATTCCCTTACGGCCTCATCGGCATGTCCGAGATCATGGCCTCCATCACTAAACTGGGTGAGTTCCCCCCAAAAGAAAAAGAGAAGAAAAAAAAAAAAGTTGCACCGAAACCACCGACTAACCTCGACCAAAACAGAGTACGCCTACACCAAAGCGCCCAACAACATGAAAAGCACCATCCAAGCCGTCGCCCTCTCCACATCCGCCTTCTCCGCCGCCCTGGGCCAGGCCTTTGTCAGCCTCTCCGAAGACCCGCTGCTCGTGTGGAACTACGGCTCCGTCGCCGTCGTCGCCTTCTGCGGCGGCGTCGGCTTCTACCTGACGTTCCGCACCGCAGACGCGCACGAGGACGCGCTGAACAATCTCAAGCACAGCACGTACATGGGCGGGCGCGCGGCCGGCGATGCCGAGGTGCAGAGCGTGCGCGCGGAGAAGAGCGAGAAGAGCGGGTTGCACTAGGTAGAGGCGTGGATGGATGGATGGAGGGAGGGGGAGGACATGTAGTGGTGCTCCGTGATATACATATATATATATATATATACCCTTACTTTTCACTCTGATACGTTGAAGCATGAGCATGAGAAGTTGCGTCGTCACATGCGTGCGTCGCGCTCCTTAGCTCGTGATACGGGGAGGACACGGGCTTCATAACTACACGACGACGTCACCCCATGTCTCGGAACTTTATGCGAAAAGCTCTAATGTTCTAATGTATAACTTGACCAGACGATCTCCCTACGCACGCAGCAAAAGTCAAGTCTCGACGTCGTGCACTGTTCAATATGGCTGACTGCACTCTATACCACCCCCTTTCTCTCCACAACCTCAACCTCAGCCTCACATGATGCCGAGCTCACCGAAGCCCTTTAGAATATCCTTGTCCACACGGCTCAGCCACTCTTCCTGGAACTTTTGTTCGCCGCCAGTGGCCTGGATCACTTGTTGCAGGTGTTCTCGGATGAAAGATACCAGGTTAAGTCTATGCACCGGGTCTGAATAGGTGAGCTCGCGCTTGCGAATGTCTTCGGGGGCTTCGGGCTCGGTAGGCTGATACGGCTCTGGTGGCCAGTACAGGCAACTGTTATGTGTATTAGTACAAGCATATCGAATAGAGTAACGTCTAGGGTGTCATACTCTTGCGACTTGTCGTCCATGCCGTCCAGCAACTCGCCGAGAACGTCTGTCCACATGACGAACAGGTTCTGCAAGCGCCCTAGTATCCATGGCTGACCAGTCTCGAGAAGCCGGGTAAGTACGAGCGTCATGAGTTTCTTGTTCGGTGTGTCACCAATGTTCTCAATGTGGCTGAACCATTCCTCGAGCAGCCAGTCGAGCGTCTTGTCCAGCTCTGCGTTACCTACAGAGGATAGCGCCTCGAGAAGGACGGCCGGTGAGGCAAGACCTATTCTTGCGAGCACTGTGAAATAGTCCGTCTCCACAACACCATCGACAGCCCTTGATGGCATTTCACGATATGGGCCATGGGATTGGTGATGTGTCCACGCGCCGTGGAGACCTTCGAGGACTTTGGCGAGGAATCCAGAAGTTATCAGGTCGCCGGTAAGCACTTTGATTGCCTGTTCGCCGCCAACTCCTTCTGCTCCACGGATGATACATTGGACGAGATGCGTCATGATTCCATTCGCTTCGGGCTTCAGTGTACCTTGCAGTTCAGCCAAGGCGGAGAGAATTGCTGGCCGGAAATCATCAGCAAGCACTGCTGCTGGTGCGAGGAGCAAGTATGCTTCTGTGATTTCAATGGCTTTTCGCAAAGTCTCGTTGTCCATGGTGAATAGAGGTAGAAGGTACGGAAGCAAGCGCAGGAGTTCAGGTGGTGTGGGCTCCGGAGCTGATGGCGTTTGTGCAAGTATTGAAGCCCACAGATCAAGAGCGTCTTCCAACAAGTACACCTGCGTTTCTGATCCTGGCTCAATGGCGCTCTGGATGATGGGGAGGAAGGAGACATGGAATGAGCGCGACTCCGCTTTCATGGCATTGGTCAAACGCGAGAGGATGGTGAGGATGGCTTGCTTCATTAAATGCTCTTCACCAGACTGCTCCCATAGTGGTGGTAGAAGTGACACAATACTGTTTGCGTATGGGGTAATCTGTTGGTGGTTAGTCTCGTAGGAGTTGCAACTTTGTATGACGGGTGAAATTTCCACACTTACATGGTGCTCGAGTCTTTCTACGATGACGCTAATGGTACTCAGCAAGGCCATCTTGGTTTCAGGAAGCTCGACCTCTTGCACTAGAGCCATCAAGCGGTCCAAGATACCAGGCGCATATGGCAGAAAGTTGGCAGCTTTAAACTCCCATTCATCTGCAACGTCTTTGAATTTCCGTCCTGCTGTCACTCTGACAACCTGGTCATTGAGAGAGTCGCTCTTGTCCAACAAATGCTGGTAGATTTGATACACGACCGGTTTCTTGTCCTCGGCGATCTTGATGGCGATCCATTGGGAGATGATGATGGCGACACGCCGTCGTAATATGTTGTAGCCAGGCTTCTGCTTGCCAACCTCTGGCACCAATGTATTTTCCAGGAAGGTGTCAAAGTCGAGCTGATCGTGGAGTATATCAGCAGCAAGCCCGATGGCTGTGTAAACAGAGTCTTTAAAAAGTATATCCTCATTTTCTGGGGCTGCAAGAAATGTTAGCAATGGCCACTGCGCAGGCCATCAAGACTCACTAGCCACTGTATAGAAGACTTGAAGTAAAGGTTGAACAATCAAATCTTTGAAATTCTTTGCGAGGTCTAGGAATAGCTTCTCGGCACATGGACGGATGGAGAACTCCCAGTCTTCTGCACCTTCGTCCATTTTCTCCCATTCATCAGGCTCTTCCTCCCACATGCGGAGGTCGCTCGGTCTGAAGACAAAAAATCGCGTGACGAGTGAAGATATCATCTCCCGCACAAGGTCGTCGGTCAGAAGAATAGACTTGACCATTTCCGTTGCCTGGTTTTTCTCGTCTTTTTCCTGCTGCTGCTTGTATCGGAAAGTTTGGGTTGGGTAGAAGACCATCTTCACACATGCACGAATGACGAGCAGACCTTTCAGGGCCAGACGCTCGATGATAGGCGCGTCATCTTCAGCATCACCATCTGAGCCAATCTTTGCAGTATCTACAGATTTGGAGCCCCAAGTGTCACCTAGCTTCGAGATCAGGCCCCAGTAGTCGCGTGTGAGGTCGAGAGAATTAGGAAGTAAGACAAAATCTGCGGGATGCGTTGTTGCCATATTGTAGTGCAGCTTCGATAGCTGGAGTAGGTGTTTGCCAACTTTCGACTGCACTGATTCTGCAAGTGGACTGTCATCCGACATGACATATGGCAGGAATTCACCAAGGTGTGTTCGAGTCAATAACCAGAATTCTTGAACATGTTTGTCGCGAGAAGGGAAGTCATAGCCGGCGATGACCAGTCGCCGAATGACCTTGATGGCGAGCAAGCTGTCGTCGATGCTTTCGATTGCACCGCCTTCATCATCACCGCCATCGCGAAAGAAGGACTGCCAGGTTTGTACTTTGCTCACATAGATTGTGCCTAGGACGTTCAGCAGCTCAGGCGCAACGCTTTGTAAGCTCTGGCGGGTTCGTTGCAGACGGCCAGTCGATAGTTCCTTTACAATGTATAGTAGGACGAGGAGAGCCCGGGGGAGGCGCAGACGGTAGGCATTGGGGTCGGTCGCGGCGCGAAGGATCTGGAGTAACTGCTGGAACAATTCCGGCCTGTCATAGTCAGCCAGGGTGGGCGTTGGGCAGTCGTGACTGGCTCATACCAATCGCTGGGATACTCGAACCGAGCAATCTTCGCGACGACCAAGGCACTCTGCAAGGCCAGATTCTGGTGGGCTTCGCTCACGGCACTCTCGAGAAGCCGTGTGCGAATGGTGGTCTTGTCTTCCTTGCTGACAGCACTGGGGTATGTTAGACAGGCCAGAAGGTATCTTGCTCAGGCGCGTACTTGGTGGCTGTCTTGCGCCAGTACTTGTCGATGCCGTTCTTGAGCTGGATGATGGCGAGATAGCGGACTTGGAGGGGCAGTGATTTGTCAAGGAAGACAGCCTGTGGAATATCAGCGATCAGAGATGGTCAGGCACAGCAACCTCCCATCGCAGCCTCACGTGTAACAGAGGGTAGAAGCCGCGGGCTTTCTCCCACGCTTGCAGCTGTTTGGTTCCCGTATGTACTTGGGTGGGGTCTGAGGACGATGCCGAGCGGAGGACGTGCAAGAGGATGCCCTCTGTCAGCGGATTGGCCTCGCCCGGCACCTCTATGGCCGCGAATTCGGCATTCATCCTGAGTTGTGCGGCGGCGGCAGTCTGTGGTGTGGCCGTGACTGCGAGTTATCAGGCCTGCTCACCCAGGCACAGGCGGGGTCGGGTGGACGCGTTGCGATGTTGCACGAGTGTTTGCTCGACAGCGTCTGGCGTGTTTGTCGGGAGAAATTCGAGGAAGCGCCCCACGTCACCGACGCGGAGGTCCGACGGGACGGCTCTTCACCAACATTACCAGGTAGGTACCTAGGTGCTAGATGGCAGCACTCCTCACGCAAATTCTTCACGCAGAGGCAGGACGTCGTCTGAAGCTGAAGAGGCTTTGTTTGAGTCACCGACAACCCATGACCCTTCGGCCACCAGATGCTCCCTACGTAGTCCCTAGGTAGGATGGTAGGTGCCGCTGTGTCGACCTCGGCATCTGATCTGGCGTCGCGACCACTGACCCCCAGCGTCCCATTCATCACCACCACCCACCAAGACATCCGCATCTCTGCACACCTGCCCGCCCGCACGCTCGCCCGCTCCATACCGCGCCCTCCCAGCACTTGCGCTCCACCCTCCCAATGCTCCCCGATGCCCGCTGCCGACTTCGCCGCCGCGCAGGAACGCATCGCAGCCCGCCGCGCCCAACGCGCTGCCAGCCATCGCGCCCATCATGACGCCGCCGCCCACCACTCGGCACGCGCGCTGGCCCGCCTGCCATTCCCACTCGGCCGTCTGTCTGCGGCCGGCTTCAGCGCCTGGGACGCCATCAAGGGCCGCTCCGGCACGCGACCAGAGTTCCGCGTCGGCCAGGTCGACGCCGAGCTGCTCGACGAGGAACTGCTCTCGCTGCTCAAAGATCAAGTAGGCCAAGGCCTCAGGCACTTTGGCACCCACATCACAGACTCGTACGGCCCGGAGATACTGCTGGGCCTGCGCCTGGTGCTCTTCAAACTGAGCATCTGGGACCAGAACGCAAGCTACGGCGCCCATCTCCAGGGGCTGCGCTACACCGACGCGCGCAGCTCCGCCCCCAACAGACCACCGCCCAAGCCATGGCAGAAGATTGCCTACGGTGCGCTGACTGTCGGCGGCCGCTATGCCTGGACCAAGTGGGAAGACTATCTCCTCGCGGCCGGCGAAGACTACACCCGCCCGGAGAGCCCGCAGCTCAACCTCCTCACCCGCCTGACCGAATTCGCGGCCTCGACACACGACGTCGCCTCCCTCGCCTCTTTCCTCGTCTTTCTCGTCAACGGACGCTATCGCACCATTGTCGACCGCCTCCTCCGTCTCCGCTTAACACCCAACTCGCACTCCACATCTCGTGAAGTCTCGTTCGAATATCTCAACCGCCAACTCGTATGGCACGCCTTCACCGAATTCCTCTTATTCCTACTTCCCTTGGTCGGCATATCGCGCTGGCGCCGCATCCTTGCGCGAACATGGCGGCGACTCCGCAGCACGCTATTTTCTCTGCTCGGCCGCACTTCCAAAGGCGGCGACGATGACGATGAAGAGAAAGGCGCAGGCGAGCTGGCCTTTCTCCCCGAGCGCACCTGCGCCATCTGCTACCGCGACCAGAACCCCACCACCGCCAGCGAGGCAGACATCATGGCCTCCTCAGCGGGCGGCGGCGGCGTCGTTGGCAGCGCCACCACAGACATCACGAACCCGTATGAAGCAGTGCCATGCGGCCACCTGTATTGTTTCTCGTGCATCGCGCAGCGCATCGCAAACGAAGAGGGCGAGGGCTGGACATGCCTCCGCTGCGGCGAGCTCGTCAACGAATGCAAGCCCTGGACCGGCGACATCATCGAAGAACCGAAGCGACCAGCCGAGGACTCACGGCCCGGCACAGCGAAGAGCGTCGGCTTTGCTGCTGCTTCTGCTTCTGCTGCTGCTTCTGCTTCTGCCGACGACCCTGCCGACGAGAACCACGCCATCCTCACCGAAGTCGAGCCCATGGCGCTCGACCACGCACACGCAGACCCGGATCAGCACAATCTAGCGCGGACTGGCGCCGAGCATCATACCAGGGGCTTGGATCTCGGGGAGAGTCTGTTCACGGAGAGTTCAGAGTGGGCACGTGCAAGCGAGGACAGGAGTTCAAGTGAAGAAGAAGAAGAAGAAGACGAGGAAGAGGATGACGAGCAGAGCGAGGAGTACGACGAGGATGAACAAGAGGAGGGAGAGGAGCTCGGTGGATTTGGGTACGACGGGTGATGAAAAACCCACACCTCTTTGCTTGCTGCGTCCTTTTCACATTGCAAGGCATATAGGTACCTGGGAAATGGGAAATATTGACGCGTCTTCTTCTTCTCTTGTACATTAAGCGTGGTCAGAAAAGAGAGCATTGCATGACATGTTGAACATGGGAACGATGAAGCGAGCTTCTTGCGGAGCTACCTACGGCGCTGGGCATGAGCAAGTGGCTGGCTACCTAGCGAGTCTTTTTTTCTTGTGATTCTTTTCGTGGTCCTAGCTCTGTACCACCACACCACCTTGAACCTCTGACCATTTGAAAGCTTCGGATTCTTCCAATCGCGCCGCAACACCTATCACGCCCCTCCCCCTTTTTTTTCTCCCATCTTGAAGACTGCCATCGGTGCACGTTTGAGCCATCTCACTCGTGTGTTTGGCCTCTGTTGGGCTCTTGTCCTCACATGTGCATGGGGGGTAAGTGCGCCAAACTGCCGTACCGTCCCAAGGTCCTTCGGTCATGAACCTCCACTCTCATCTTGCCAAGCCCTTTCCTTGTTGTAGCTGATAAGAGTACAAAGGTCCGCCACGCTATGTGTACTACGACCTCGCAAACTCGGCAAAACGCGGCAGCGCGGCCATCTTCTCCTCGGGACTGGTGTTGTCATCGAAGAAAATCAGCTTCATGTTCTTGTCTTTCTTGCTCTTCTTCTCCTCTTTCTTCTCCGGCACGGCTTCATGTTTGACTTCGCCAATCAGATCGTCAAGCGAGGCAGATATGGCGTTTGCATCGCCGCCATTCTGGGGTGGATAGGCTCCCGGTGGTGCAGCGAAGCCGGGACGAGGAGGTAGTGCGCCGGGTTGACCCGGTATGCTACCTGGTTGGGGAGGTATGGCGCCGTTGGAGGGCGAGAAAGGTGGTGCGCCGCCCAGAGGGAAAGCACCTGAAGTTGATGCACTGTAAGCTGGTTGTGCGGCGGGCGGTGTCTGTGGACTGTCAGCTCTACTCGACCGTTGCCAGTACTCATGGTTCACGTACAGGCTTCTGCACAGGTTCTGGTACGGGCATAATGACGCCATTCTTCCTGTCTGTCCGGAACTGTTCAGCTCGTTTCTCAATGTCTTCTAAGCTCTCGTTGATCTTGGGGCGCTTGTTCGGTGCGGCCTGTCCGTTGGCATACAGCCCTCGCACAGGATTGCCCGTTATCCGCGCTCGCTCCTCCTCTTCTGCGAAATGTGCTTGTGTGACTTGCTGGTTGTGCTGGTCGATGATCTCGGCAGGCACGCCCTCCATGCCGAAGATCTCAATCTCGAGGCCTTGACGCCCGGGATTCGCGTTCTCGACATGTGTCAGGTTCTCCTTGTGGACCTGGTTCATGTGTACGGAAAGACCTGGGGGTGGTTAGCAGGCGCATTCGTGCTGCAATACTGGTCCCCTGAGTGGGCTGCACACACCTCCGGCCGTATTTAACCTCCTCCCGCAGCGGTCGCATTTGAAGTGTTTTGCCTTTTGGTGAGAGATGAGAATCTTCAGATCGTCAAAGTCGCGCTCGCAGTAGTAGCACCATGGCCGCTCGAGCTTCTGATTGAGGTCTGGATACCTCTTGCGCTTCTTGGTCATCTTCGCGGCCGAGGAGCAGGGGCGGAGTGCTTGGAAGACGACGACTCCGATGGGCGCGGGCGACTGGAGGCGAACGGGGTCAGCTGATGGCGCGTGTCTCAATGCGTGTCGCCGCCGTTGTGCTGGTGAAGCTCCGCGATTTCCCAAGCATCAAGCTGGAAGTCGGCGTTAGCGCGCAATCGTGGTCTTGGCGTTTACAGCACTTTTCCTCCGCGCCAGAGCTCCGCTGCCTCCTCGACTACACACACCATGACAATGATGGTCCCCATTCCAAGATGACCCTGGATACGTCTCATGTTCCGCGACCTATCCTTCTCGTCTCAGTAGGACGCAACACGCACAGCAGCCACTTGAGTTTCGACACCGCTACGAGTCCCCCCGGGGAGCTTCCCACATCCTTGCGTCTTGCTTGGTTGTGGTGCATGCGGCTGTACTTGTGTTTGTGCATTTCGTGTTGCAAGAACAACCAAAGGTCCTTCATAGTTCACACTTCCTCGCTCTTCGGAGAATCTCCACGAAGAGTGTGACTCCTTGGCTACCTACATATCATTCTTCCACCAGCGCCAAGAGATTGAAATTTACACTATCTGCCTCTGCTGCCACCACACCTCAGATCACTTGCAGGATAGCCGACTGGAAAAGATGGCACAGTCTTCGTCTCCCTAGAAGGCAGTGAGATTTGACCCCTAAGCAATGATGTCCTTTGAGGAAGAAAAGGAAGATGAAACTGTATGCTGCGGATCCCGCTAGATTTGTGTCAGTATTCACAGGGCATGGAGGCACGAATCAAAGCAATACTTCTGCTTACTAAATGCTTTTAGATGCAGGTACTCTAGACTGGTACTTCTGGAATCATACTCTGTAGAATGGGCGACTGCGACTGAAGTCCTACGATCACAGGTCCCCTCTGCTCTTGAGCCAAGTAAACGAGTTTGGCAGATATCATCAATCTTCTCAAGCTCGATGATGGTTTGCTAGTACATTGCGTGTGCACTCGTTTGGTACTCACAAGAACCACACGGATGAACTTCGCAATACTGTATAGTCGGTCATATGCAGATATCAACATGGAACAGCATGTACATTCCGAATCATCATACATCGTTATCACTAGCCTCATGCCCGCCTTCCGCCCACCGCACAAACTCCCACATAGCCCTTACGACAGCAAGTCCGCTTCCCTGCGTCTCCACCGTCCTGCCTCGTCCACGATCGTTCAGATCGCCCTGCTCATCTACCGCTTCATCACTATCAGATACATATCTTTTCCGACCAGCTACCTTCTTCTCCTCGTAGACACCGTCGCCACCCGTGTAGTGATTGCGATAGTCCACTGCGGCCTCAGCGAGTTCGTCTTGCGCAGTCTGCAGCAGTGCAGAGGCTGAGGAAGGAGAGGAGGATAACGGAGCACCCCACCACCCGCCAAACCTCCCTTGCGCATCTCTCGTCCGCAGTGCCGCTTGAGCATTATGCACCACCCACTTTGCATACTCGTCACAACTCTTTCGATGCAAGCTTGCCGTCTCGCGACTCGCTGCGTGAGTCTTTCCTCGTCGCACGGCCGTCACTGGCAGCGGTGCGCAAAACGCAGTCAAATGATGGAAGAAGACGCCCTTGAACGTTTGCCCGTCTTGATTGCATCTCCCCGTTTCGTCGCAGAGTTCAGTCAGTACACCATGTCTGCCTAGTCCCGCCCACAACGAGGGTTTCGCGGCGCGCCATCCCGTAGCGCGAAGTACATTGCTTACGAGTTCGTGGCCGTCTTCGAGGTATGTAACGTTTCCGGTAGCTTCCCAAAGTCCGCGTAAGCCTGAGAGAAGGACGCCTTGGTTATATGTGTAGAGCATGTCGTTGCGCTCGTCGCAGGTAGTGCGGCTGTGGTTTTGGCGGTAGCCAGAGATGTGAAATCCATCGATGTAGAGTCCCTGAGTATTGAGCATACCGCTGGATCGCAACCAATTGTAGCCATTGATGGCATTGGCGAGGAAGTGAGGGTCGTAGCGGCCACGAGTAGAATCTTTACATGAGCTGTAAAGGTCGCGCAGTTTGTCATTGGGTGAATGTAGCTGCGAGAGAAAAGGCGAGCAGTTCGAGTCCCCCGGAAAGTGGAGGTACATGCTTATACTGGCGGAGATGAAGAGTTCATTCGTGATGGCGTTCTTGTACGGTAACAGCCGCGGATTCCAGGTCATGCCTCCGCCGCACAATCGCCAGTCCCAGCCTTGTTCGGCAAGCTCGTAGAAGATGCGTGCGCGGTGGGCAAATGCGGGGATGAATTGGCGTGCGTACCATACCCCATCGTCCGACTCACTCGCTGTGTAGTGACTGCTTGAATGTCCTTCTATGAATTGAGTTGCTTCGAGCCAGCCAAGGACGACCCAGAGAATATCGTCAAATGCCTGCATCCTTATCGCGAAATAATCTTCTCCAAAATAGTAACTGATCAGTTGGGTGAAGTATTTGTTGATTTCATTCTCTACTAGTTGTGCCTCCACATCTAGTCTCCTGCTTCTATCAAATGTGCCCGGCATGGTGTAATCGATCGAGCGGGAAAGCGAGGACATCGTTGCTGAGAGATATGTTCCCATGACAGCGCCTGTCCAATCAATAGCTGTGGTCCATCTACCAAGCCAGATCTCAAAGTACTGTTCTTGTAGAGTGGAGAGGGCGACATGAAGATCATGTATGATACTCGTCTCGGCGATCGTGTATGATGGGGCCCAGGTGAACGGTGGAGCAAGAGGCACAGTTCGGGATGCATCATAGAGTGCGGACGAGGAAAGATGTGGTGGTGAATGTATGGCAAGCCGGTCCCCAGCCGCTTGAACGGCTTCTGCTTCTTGCACTTCTTCAATAACGTCAGCCCAAGCGCCGATCTCTCGTGCTCGAAATCATACTTAACAGCGTTCTCTGCTCTCCCGAAACGGTTGTGAATGGAGACAAGGAAAGTGTCAATAACAACACCATTGGAATTCTCCATGGGACTGCCCGAGGCAAGGAGATTTTCGCAACCATGATTGGAGTCTTCCTTGAGCGTAATACAGTCTTATCAACGAGGGTCTTGACTGCTCACGCGGGCAACGACAGGCTCGAGGCGTAATCACCGCTGGTAATCTAAACGATGGCCATACATAATAATAGTAAAGGCACCGAAAAGCAGAGAGACATGCAGCGACAGAGGTTCAGGCCAGCCACGGCTCAGATCAGCTTCGAATCCATGGGACGGTCCAGCGCGTGGCCAAGCTCACCTTCCCGTGTCGGATCTCATGGCTGCCTCGGTGCGGCACATGTCGAGAAGTGCCGATCATGCGAATGTCCGCAGTGTCCATGGCACTCTTGCGGCATGCTTGGTTGTGCTTTGCAAAAAAGATCAGATGCACTATTACAAGAACGAAGGAGAAATGCATGTTGCATATTGAGTTGGTGTTAAGCTTCGATGCTAAGTGTAGCGCGAACATGCCCCGCGACCCGCACTGTCACATGCTTGCAAAAAGAATGCAAAAAGAAGAATAGTGATGAGAGTGGGATCTAGTGTTGTTAGCAGGATTCAGGTGGCATAGCAGAATGTGCAACGTACTCGAACCCACGCAAGTTTCCTTACTAGCACCTGAAGCTAGCGCCTTAGACCGCTCTGGGAACTGTTAGGTACTTGTCGAGATGGAGGTGGTGGAGAAGACTAACCGGCCATCTCACCTAGGTGAATATGGAGATTTAATAAAATTAATAGGTTATATTAGCGGCAACAAAACGGTGGATCTTGTGAGCCCGGAGTTGCGGCCACACAATCACTTGCTAACGAGAAAGCGGGGTACCTAGATACTGGCGTCCTCGACAAGCAACAAGCACTTTCCGGTGCGATCGTTTGTGCACAGGCAACATCAAGTTCGTTGTCAAACTTTTTCCAGAAATTTATTGTCGCAAGACACTGAGGACCTGAGCTTCACCTATGGCACACTTGTAATTACGAAGAAGCGAAGCACTTCCAGAGCTTGCTTTGTAGCTTCTAAGCAGCCATCTCCTTGCTCCGTCCCTACCCTATTCAGAAGCCGGGACGAAGGATGCTGCCACGAAAGAACATGCTCACGCGCAAAGCGGAATGATGGTGGCTGTACTTGAAGACTGCTAACGCATCTCTGCAGCTACGTATATATGTCTGATGTTCTCGTCAACTCTGTAGCCGAAGATATCTCCACCACTCCCCTCGTCGCGTTGCAATAGATACCTTCATTTTCCTCAATCAGCGGACCTGAGACGGCTTCTTCAACAGCAAAAGGATATTATACCGCGTAGAACAACAATCTCCTGTAAGCAAAGATGTGTGTGACGTCCATTTGTGCTTCCGGTCAGCGGGTCGCACTCTTCTTAGCATCTTGCGACAAACAGTATGATTTGGAGGCGGCTCAACCACAATGTCTAAAGCGCACGTCCCAAAAAGAAGTCCCGAATCGGAGACCATGCGGGAGCATGCCAAGATCTGCCCGTTGGTGAAGTCATCCCAAACGTTTGGGAAGCAGGTCCTCAAGCTCCTGCACCCGTGGGACTATTAGTTGTAGCATAGGTTGGTGGATAGGTGTGCTTCGAATATGAAGGAATAGCCAGTGCAATACTATAATGAGTGCCATCAAAAGTCGGTATTTGTCTAAGTAGCGCATATATTGGTACAATTGCACCTATTCTCTCTCGATTGGGAAACCCCGTGGTTACTACAAGTGTCAGGTTCGCCTATTGGCTACATGATGCTGTGGCCGATTGGAGTAATGGGATCCTTAGTATACGTAGTACTCCATGCAAGAGTATCTCAATTGAGATACTGTGTCTTTTTTGCATGTAGTTGCGTAGGCTCAGGTTCGACAAGAAATCAAGACTCAAGTGTTCACTTCGTGGCTCCGCATGCTGTTGCATTTGTTTTCATGCGATTGACTGACAGGCGTTAGGTTAATGACTGGAACATCTTTCTGGCCTGAAGCTTGTCTACCTCCAGATTCTGTATCTTCGAAAGAAGTTAGGCTCACGGCTACAGACACGTCTTCCATTAGCTCTGATATGTTGTCAAAGGACGTTCTTACGTGCAAGTTCCAACAGCGTCACGCAATCTTTCCCGAATGTCATTAGCTGTGAGACGCTCTTCAGGACCTGGGACTCCGACACTTTTGATCAAATCTACAGATATGTATCCATTGTATGCTAGCGGGAAGTTTGTGAGTTTGACGAGCCTAGAAGTATGTTCTAGTACGACACATGAACTTGTACTGTATCGCACACGTGCAGCATAGGAAAAAATAATCGAGAAACACGATAGATACCTGTAAATAATTGAGCCAGAGAAAGTGCGCCTAAGAAACCGTATCAGATGTCCGTAATGGCTTTACTCGGGAGGGGAAAGACAACTCAGTAAAAGACGTGGCTGTGTCTTGTAAGTCCAGTGGTCAGAATTAGAGAAGTTAAGATTGTAGATGAGATAGATGTTACTGTATTCAAGTTCAGAAATAGTGCAAATTATTGCATTGCGAGGCGATGAGAGTAAGGTAATGTTAAGTACTTTGCAACGCAATGCGCACGATGATTGGCTATACCAATTCATTGTTGAATATCAGCCTTGAATCGGAGTTTTATCTCTGTTTTAATTATATGTTGTCCACTTATTACTAGTTTTTCTTAGTAATGAAGAATACTGGTAAACAAGAGTGAAGACTCATGTTGCTTACAGAAAAACTTGGTATTGCATCTTAAGTAGCCTGATTGCAGCAACATCTCATTACACCGAATCTTGCAAAGCATTTTTATAAATTCAAGGGTACCGGTAGGCATAGCGGGACTATCTCTTCACCCTCTTGGCCCTGTTCGGGCGATGTCTGCTCTTCTTACACCCCTCATTCTCACCCGATTCGTCGCAGCAATTCCACGTGAAGCCTTCAGGATGCTCCTCGCGCATCTCGTTTGTGTCAATCGTCCCATGACATCTCTCATCGTGGTCAGCCCAAACGTCACTATCGTAATCGACCTCCAACTCTCCTAGCATTAGTGAGCTCTAGTGCTTCAAATCAGCATCTTGACTACTCAAGCTAGAACTTACCTTCATGCCATATGCAGCTCGATTTGTCGTTTAGCAGAACGTCGTATTCTTCATTGCATTGAACACAGATCTCATATCGCTGTCTGCTTGCGATGGCGGCATCGCCGGGGTCATCTGAATAGTCTGATTCGTTCTCAAGTCCGTCGTCCTCGCTCTCATCATCAATGTCGTCATTAACCTCATCCTCGTCACTGTAGTCAAACGCAGCCCAAAGTGCAGTGCGTTTCAACTCGCCTTGCTTGAGTAACAATTCTCCTTGAACAAATGGCACAGCTCCAGGAACGCTGCTACTGAGTTTCTTCAAGATAGCGCGTAGCCGTTCAGGTGTGGCTGAGTCAATGGCATTGAACAGCGTCTGGACCTCCGCCGGAGGTTGGACAGATTGCGGGCCAGGCATTGAAGAGAGTACTGTTGTGAAAGATCCTGTGACGGAATGGATGGTTGCTAGAGCTGTGCTGAGATGCAGACACCAGATGGCAGCGATTGGCAACGTAAATGAAGGGCGTTGACGCGTTGGGACGCGGTTCCATCAGCAATGCCCCATTCGCGCTGTGCCGGATACGGTCTTGTGCATGTGACTACTGCGGTGTCTTACGTATGCAGGAACACTATTTCGAATCACTACGAAGTGACGAGCAAATGGAAAATTGTGTCCGGAGCAGTTCTGGCCTGTGATTTGTTCGTCATCTCTCCGAGCGCTGCTGCTACTTTCCCTCGTAGTTGAAATAGGGCAGTGGACGTGATATGTACAATGAGCTTGCTCGTGATGAACAGTGTAATTTCTGCGTTGTCTCGCGTAGAAGCTCCAATGAGCTGTGGATCTGTTTCTAAGCTGAGTACCCAGTCTTCGCGTTCGAGCGCAGCTCCACTGAGCACTCGAGAAGACATGGAGAATCATTACTACATTTTGTCATCATCTTTGATTTTACTCATCAAGTTTTGCTATGCTTGTGACTGTCCAAGCAGAATTTTATGAGAATCCTTCGGCGGGTTTTATGGAGGTATGATGGAGACTCGAAGTGTAGGTTTCGGCCCAATAATACGAAAGCCCAAACAGGATTCCAGCATGACCAATGTAAGGCTTCAGAGAGAGACTTTGATAAAGCAGTTGAGATAAAGCGCCTTCACACAAGATTGTCAGGCCACTGGTGAAGAGAGCGCCCAGGATGCGTAAGTGCGCTGGCTTGATAATGATACATGCTTTTGAATAAGACACCGACCCGGAGCACTTGCTTCAATCAGGTGGTAATCGAAGAAGAACTTGCGGATGATGGAACAGGCAGGAATTTTGGTCGCTTTCATTGAATGCAACGACAGGGAGGAGAAGCTTTTGGCGCAGGGGTTGGGTTCCAGGATATACCACAAACATTTCTGTTGGTCAAGTCAATTGTCACGCGCAACTTGAAGCCTAGATTACGATTAGTCCACCGTGATAATAAATAAGAGATCGCATACTCACATGGTCAATGTGCAAGCCCGATCCGTCTGATGAAAACAGACCGGGAAGCTGGATTCGTATGAACGGAGCCTATGATAGCCAGTTGAAGTAGTCTCTCAACACCGCTCACATCTCTTGCGGCTGCAGATGTTCGACCTCAGCCCATGTCCGACGGCGCCAGTTATTGCTACAGGCATAGCAGCAACGCGATGTGCTAACAGTCATGTTCCCGCTCAGTCTTCCATATCATCGCCGTCGCGTCCTGGACTCCTGCTCCGGGCGCGGCCAGCACCACGTCCACTCTGTCTGCGATCGTGGTCGCGCGCGCGTCCTTTGGTAGCTGGGGGTGGTCGTACGAATGCGAATTCGACTGTAATTTTCTGCTCGAGTAGTTCTTCGCCATTCGCGCCCTTGATGGCTGCTTTGGCTTCGTCTAGGGTGGGGTACTCGATGAGGACATAGCCCTAGAGCCGGTTAGTCTCTGGGAATGCTCTTCTATCGCGGCCCTGTGCTTCCGCGTCGCGCGTGCTCTACTGCAAGAAGCGAAGCTGTACGCACCTTGACGTAGCCGGTCCGCCTGTCCAGATTCATGTGCAGATTCTTGATGGTGCCGAACTCGCCAAACAGGTCTTGGAGATCCTCTTCTGTCGCTTCCTCGTGTACATTGGTGACAATGACTATCCAGCCCTCAATGGAGCGCACAGCAATTGCGCCAGCGTCGGTGCGCGCGTCGCCTGCCTTGACGTCTGGGGCGGCGGTCTCGAGCTGCTCAGGCTGGTCGACATCCATTTCCGCGTCGGCCATGGTGGAAGATACGAGAGCTTGATAGTGTGGTGGAGTTATTCGCGCATCAATGGTCAACCCGGTGCTGGCCTTCTTGGCTGGTTCTGATGATACTTTGTAGCAAGCACGGCTGGCAGATGTCGGCGGATGCCGAGGATATGCCGAGCGACGCTAGTCTGCTTGGGGACATAGCGTTGGCCGTCCTGACCGCGACGCCCAGACGCCAACCTGGGCTGCTGGCTGCACATTCTGGATTTCTGGATTTCTTCATGCAAATACAAACGTCAGGCAGACTAAGCGCTTCCGCTCGTTCCGACTAGCTCTGGTGTTCAGCGTCACAATGGCTCACCTAGGTGTACTACTTGCATCGCCGGGACCCTTCATGACCGCCGATTCCACGTCCTTCTACCTCTCACTCAAGGCGAAGGCGTGAGCGAGAACCCGCTGCTTCCCCGCCGACGTCACTGTGTCATAACTGCTCAACTGATCAACGCGTTGTCTGACCTACCTTCGACGAAATCAGTGCATCATGCTCCAGTTTCTAGACAATCTCGTTTACTACGCTGACCCTACGCTCCCCTCGTTCTCTTCACTTACATACCTGTATCTTGCCATTCTAGGGTTTTCTTTGCTGATCTCCATCCGATCCCAGCAGTATATCCAAGAGGAAACCAGACGTTGATACCATGCCGGATTTTACATCAGTACGTCGTCTTAAACATGTTGAGAAACCGCGCAGCTGATGTGGTGAAGATCGCGATGATCGGGTGTGGCAGTATGGGTGGGGGCATGGCGCTGCTCTTCGCGGAAATTGGTGTACATGTTTCGCTGTCAGACCCTTCAGAGGAAGCGATGGACGTGGTCATCCAAAAAGCGGAGAAAGCGGGTCACAATGGCAAGATATCAAAGTACAAAAGTACAACACTGCACCCGACAATCAGTGCATTGCGCTGACCATCTCCACAGACTACGACTCGCTATGCAAATCACTATCCACTCCACGCCTACTGGTCTTCTCTCTTCCCCATGGTAGTGTTGGTGACAAGGTATTGGAAGGATTGATGCCGCACCTTGCGCGTGACGACATCATCCTCGATTGTGGCAATGAGCACTATGCAAATACTGAGCGCCGACAGCAGAAGGTCAAGGATACAGGCGTTCGATACGTCGGCTGCGGTGTCAGTGGCGGGTACCAAGCTGCGAGAGCTGGACCTTCAATGTGCCCTGGCGGCGACGTTTCTGCAATCAAACATGTCCTTCCTCTGCTCCAGAGGATAGCAGCAAAGGACAAGAACGGTAAGCCTTGCGTTGGTGTGATTGGAAAAGGCGGATCGGGGCATTACGTCAAGATGGTACACAATGGCATTGAGCATGGTATGATGAGCGCCATCTGCGAAGCTTGGGGTATGATGCGTAACATGGGTATGGATTACGAAGAAATTGGAGACATTTTTGCGCAGTGGAATTCGGATGGAGAGCTGGTGAGTATCTTAACAATGAGCCCAAAAGCTCTGGCTAAAAAACGCCTTTAGCGAGGCACATTCTTGATCTCAATCGGCGTCGATCTGTCCCACAAGCGGGAGCCGAATGGCAAAGACGGCGCAATTGCGAAGCAAGATTCACGCCAAGATAAAGTGAACCATCCACTCGTCATTTCTGAAGTGCTCGACAAGGTCGTCCAAGACGTAACCGGGGAAGAGGGAACTGGTGTATGGTCGAATACCGAAGCTATCGAGCTACACGTACCAGCCTTTACATTGAACGCTGCCCATGCTTTACGATTGGCGTCTGCATTCCGCGGCGATCGTGAAAAGGCCAATCAAGTGTCAGACGGTGGGTTTCCGCCTGCGAAGATCGAAGTACAGGATAAGAGGGCCTTCATTGAAGAATTGAGGAAAGCTACTTATGCTGCATGTCTGGCTAGCTACATACAGGGATTCGCCATCATCGCTCGAGCGGATCAAGAGCACAAATGGGAAATCGACTACTCCGAAGTGTGGCAGATCTGGCGTGCGGGCTGCATTATCCAAGCCGACTACATCTCTGATGAGATTCTTGCACAAGTCCTCAAGTCAAAGCCATCGTCAGATGACCTGAATCTTAACTTCTCCACGCGGGTTGCCAAGGACGTTCGAAATACCTTCCCAGCACTCCGCAAGGTGGTTGCCAAAGCTGTTGAGACTGATCAAGTCGCTCCAGCATTGGGCACGACACTCGAATACTTCAAAATTGTCACAGGCATCGATCTGCCAACAAGCTTCTATGAGGCCGAACTAGACTATTTTGGGCATCACATGTTTGACAAGCGTGGCGATACAGACAAGCAGGTCAAAAAGCCAATGCAGGGCAAGCATCATTTTGAGTGGCAACCAGTAACAAGCCAGAAGCAGGAATACGGGAAGAATTATTGATACTCGTCTGGTAGCTGAGCTCATGCTGGACCCGAGAATGCGACGGGCCTGAGGACTAAGATGTGATTATAGTAATACTATGTTTGTGCAGTGCAGGACCTAGTGCATGATGCCGAAGCTGATTGGCCCCAGCTATTCCTCCCGCTTTGTGGCAAGCTAAGTACCAATCTCTCCGCAGCTGTCGCGCAGATGCAAGCTCGCTTTTGCGAGACACGATAACGCGAGTGTACTGCAGTACTCATATGCTCGTCGTTTGCCATCCCTGGCGGAGACATGCTCGGCTTTCCAAGCAAGCTCCAACGCCGTCCAACGCCGAAAGCTTGCGTGCGCGCCACTCCAACGGTCCCGCTTCTGCCGATCTCCAAATCTCCTGCTCGTTTGAGCCTGGATTCAACTCACTTAACACCGGGCTACTTTATCCACCTTCCACAAACATGGAAACACCCATGTCACCCGGCTACCCCGTCATTTGTGCTATCATCACACTTGGTGTCCCCAAGAACCAGCTATTTAGAGGCAGTGCGCCCGTCGAGGCTGCTTCCTAGGTGCAGAAAACGTGCACACCGCTGCCGTTACCATGCGTTTCTCAGTCGCTGTTGCTGGCCTCCTTTGCGGTCTTGAGGCTGCCGCCATCAAGCTTGCACCCAGGACCGTCGCCGAGAAGAATCTTGAAATTGCGGCGACGCGGGCACGACGCAGCCTCTCTAAGCGTGCCGACGATGACTTTGACCTCAAATTGCTGTATCCGGAACGCAATTTCTCGGTCCCAATCGACTTCTTCCCAAATGAGAGTCGGTACGAGCCGCACAGTAATGGCACTTTCAATTTGAGATACTTCCTCGACGACACTTACTACAAGCCTGGAGGGCCAGTCTTTGTGCTTCTTGGTGGTGAAACGGATGTCGAAGATCGCTTGCCATTTCTCCAGAAGGGCATCGTCCATCAGGTCATCGAAGCCACCAACGGCCTTGGCATCATTCTTGAGCACCGATATTACGGCAAGAGCTTTCCCGTCCCAGACCTCACGACAAAGAATCTACGCTTCTTGACAACTGAGCAATCGCTCGCGGAGATCGATTACTTTGCCAAGAACGTCAAATTCGACGGCATCGAGGCTGATCTGACAGCCCCGAACACCCCCTGGATTGTATATGGTGGCTCATATGCTGGAGCTCAAGCTGCGTTCTTGCGCGTAGAATACCCTGAGACCTTTTGGGGCACGATTTCGTCATCTGGTGTCACAACTGCCATCTACGACTATTGGGAGTATTTCGAGCCAATCAGACAATATGGTCCTCCGGATTGCATCAAGGCTACCCAGCTCTTGATTGACATGGTAGATGGCATTCTGATTAGGCAGAATGACACATCGAAGGCTCAAGCACTCAAGACCACCTTTGGTCTCGGTAACATCACCGACAACCGGGACTTTGCAAACCAATTGACAGGTGTATACGGATGGCAGAGCACCAATTGGGACCCTGCAATAAACTCTGCATCTTTCTTTAATTATTGCGGGAATATTACAGCTAAACCAACTGCGGAGAACCTGCGACCTGCGGTCGCCGAACTCGCAGTGGCAGCAGGTTATAGCAAAGATGATCTTGAAGTCCAGAATGCGGCCTTGAATGCAATCAGCTGGGTCAATCGGACAGTTCTTCCGCGTTGGCGACGATCTGGTGTTTCACAGGATTCATATTTCACCAATCTCAATGCCACCGCCTTGCAGCAGTATACCTCCATCGAAGACTACGGTGCCACTAGTTGGTCATACCAAGTTTGCACAGAATGGGGTTATATCCAGACTGGCAACACACCAGCTGAGATTCAGCCATTGATTTCGCGACTCCTCGACGTGGATTACCTTACTTTCTTCTGCCGTGCGCAATTCAACATTACCACGCCGCCCGAGGTCGACCGAGTCAATAAGTACGGTAACTTCAACATCGACTACACCCGACTTGCTCATCTCGGTGGCAATGCGGACCCATGGAGACCAGCGACTCCATTGTGGTATCCGGAGTCGAGAAACACATCGGTCGACCACCCATGGCTTCTGATCAGTCACGGCGTGCATCATTGGGAGGAGAACGGCATTTTCCCGAACGAGACCACACCAACTCTGCCACCCGCCCAGGTTGTGTATGCTCAGCAATTCCTCAAAAACTTCGTTGTGGATTGGTTAGAGGGTAAGATACCAATCCAAAGCCAAAGCGATGCTCGATATGCTGATTAGCCGCAGAGTTCAACGATCAGAATGATCATTACGAGCTGTAGATGTGAGTAGATATTATGCGATCGAAGTCGCAATACTACTGAAACATGATGTTTTCGGCCGAATTAGCGACTGAACAATGCATTACTCATTTTTCTGCCCTATAACTTCATTACTCATTAGAGAAACTTGCATAAATTCCGTGTGCCTTTTGATGTTTAGTGTTTTGCTGACAGTACCTATTGTACCGTTGGTTACATGAAAGCTTCCAGCTCAAAAGCAGACATGACCACAAAACACATCAGATCGGCGAAAACAGCGAAGCCAGCCACCGTCTCTGACCGCGCATCTTCACTTGGGCCAGCCATTCCACATATTCCGCGAAGTCGTGCTCGTATTGCGGGATCCAAGTTACGATAAATTCGCCACTAGGTATTCCGCGAGTCCCAACGATGACGTACCATGGCGTAAACACCGTTTAGGACAGGATGCAGGCCATGTGACCGACCATACGCCCAGGCATTGCATGCCAAGATAGCCGTGTGCCTCGCTTATAGTAGCTTACTAAGGCTTACTTAGGACCCTAAACTAATTTAGAATTAATTTAGAATTAATTTAAGCTTTATAATAATAATAATAATATTATTATAATTATAATAAACTTTAATATTTATAATAATATTATATATATAATAGCTACTAACTACGTATATACTATCCTAGACAGCAATATAAGTTCTATATAATTAATTATAAATTAATTCTAAATTAATTCTAGCCTAATTATAAGCTCTACTATACTTTAAGTATACTCCTACTTAGTATTAGTCTATTCTTAGTTATAAATAGTAAGTAAAAAATTCTCCTTAGTAAGGTTATATACTATATATTATAGGGTAGTAGAAACCTCTATAGGGTATAAATTAATTATAAATTAATTCTAAATTAATTCTAACTTATTTTTAGTATTACTACTTTTACTGTACTAATCTTACTAACTATATAAGGTATAATTATAGGCTTACTATACTACCTACCCCCTATATTAGCTAGCCTATAATAGCTAAGTATACTACTACTAATAATCAAAACCCTTTAAATTAATTCTAAATTAATTACTAATTAATTTAGCCTAGTTTATATATATTATAAATACTTATACTACTACTACTAGCCTACTACTCTAAGCCTAAGCTAACCTTACTACTATATAAGTCCTAACCCTAGCCCTTCCTTTATAGAATATAGTATAGTTACTAGATAATTATATAAGCTTAAATTATTTATAAATTAATTATAAATTAATTTAACTAATACTTTTTAAAGGCTAATAAAGTCTATATATTAGCTACTTACTAAGCTTATAGCTATTAAGTTCCCTATAACACTTATATATTAGAGTATAATAATAATATTACTAGTAAGTTTTAAGTTTTAAATTAATTCTAAATTAATTACTAATTAATTTAGAGTATACTTTCTTCTACTTAAGCAATTTTTAGAAGTATAAGAATTAGGACCTTTAGGTCTAATTTACCTAGGTTAACTAGGGCCTTATCTAGATAGGTAAGGCCTATAAAATCTCTAGTAATAAAAAGGAGGTAGTAGTAGAGGATAAGGATAAGGCCTTCTAGGCCTGCTAGCAGGCAGACTAGGAGGCTAAAGACCTCCCCTTTAAGAACTTTAATACTACTTTTAGATTAGAGGATAAATAAATTATAAATTAATTTAGAATATATTAAAGCCTCTAAGTTATAGTAGAGCTAAATTAACTTTAAATTAATTATAAATAAATTCTAGCCTTTTAGCCCTTATATAGATAAATAAAAGTATATACATTAAATTCTCTATATCTTTTTTCTTATTTATACTAAAAATAAATATATAAATACTAATAAAATATATTAAATAATTATCCTTAATCTTAATTAAAAAATTTATAATTATAGTATAATCTAGATAGTATATAGCCTAATATACTTATTAGCTAGTTCTTAATTAATTTAAGATAAAAAGTATATATATTTAATTACCTTCTTCCTATAACTATTATATAGTATAAGAACCTACTATTAAGTAAGGCTTTTATAGGCCTTATAATAGTTAATATACCTCTTCTTTTACTATTTACTTTTATTTAAAGTCTTATAATATAGTATCTTAATTCTAGAAACTAATTCTAAATTAATTCTAGATAAGTCTACTATACTTAAGGATATAATAGAGAAGGGAAATAGAAAAGGAAAAAGAGTAGGAGAAGGTAAGAGTTAAATATAGACTAAAGTAACTAAATCCTCTACTCCTATAGCTAACCTATAAAGTATTAGAATACCTTAAACTAAATATAAATTATTTATAGACTAATTTATAATTATTCTAGTTAATTACTAGTAGATTTCTATTACTTTCTAGAAGTATTTATATATACTATTACTCTACTTTAGTAATATAATACCTAGCTTAATAAGAGTAAGAGAATACTTAGGATAGTACTTATAAATATAATATGTAAGTACTTCTTACTTATTAAACTTTTACTAAACTAATTTAGAAATAATTATTAATAAATAGTATAAACTTATACTATAAAGGCTTATACTATCCTTAAAGATAGTACAGTAAAAAAGCTCCCTAAGATAGATAATATACTAGCTATCTTTATTCTTAAAATTAAACTTAGTTAACCTAGTAAAAGGTTTAGAAAAAGAAGTATATTCTTAGTAGAAAGCCTAAATTATCTATAAATTAATTCTTAAGTAGTTCTAAAAAGCTAACTTATAGTAGTAAGGAGTATCTAGTTACCTATCTTAAAGTATATAAGAGAAGAGGTTATTTACTTAAAAAGAAAGGTTTAAGTCTATTAATAACTAGTATAGAAAATTTTTATTAGTACTAGACTAATTTAGATAAGTATAGAGGTATAGTAAATTAATTTATAACCTATTTATAGGTATTTTAATTAAGATCCTTTTAGAGTTACTCTTTACGCACCCTTAGTTACGTATTTACCTTATCCTATTTAATCTAAAATAACCTTCTCTTATATTTAAGTAATACCTATTCTTTCTTAATAATAAAAGTATCCCTATCCCTTTAAAGCTAAGAACTAGACTAAATTAATTTAGAATATATTTATAATTTATTAAAGTACTTACTTTTTCTTTAGTATAGGTAATAATTATATAGGTAAAATATATAGTAGAGATAATTAGTAAGACCTTATTAATTAACTTTATACTATCTTTCTAGCTTAACTTTAAGAGTAATATATTTTACTTAAGCTAAAACTACTAAAAGTATTAAGAATATCCTCTTTATTATTATCTAGTATAATAATAACATTTTAGGAGGACTTTCTTTACTCTAACTTATTTAGAATTAATTTAGAATATATTTAATTAACTTACTTAATTCTTATCTAATATTCTAATAGAAGTAAGTACTTAGCGTAAGGTTCTACTAGGACTAGTGTTAAATACTATATTTATTATAGGCTTTATACTCTTAGAGATCCTATATATCTATTTATATACCCCTTTAGAATTATTAGTATAGACTAAATTTATTCTAAATTACTTATATTTTAATTCTATTAAGTAACTTATATCTTATTCCTATTTAATACCCTTTTAAGGCAGCCTACTTAATAGTATTTATATATAATTTAAGTATATTCTAGGTACCTTAAAGTATATTATTATAATTATAATTTAAACTAGCTATAATAATAGGGTTTTTTTTATACTTAACCTAATCCTAAATAGCAGGCAAAGTTAAAGAGCCTAGAATATATTTAGAAATAATTTATAATTAATTTAAATTTATACCTAAAATTAAATTATATAGCTCTAAGTATTTACCCTAGCTACTAGTAGAAAGTAGAGCTTTTATTTGTCCCTATAGGGAGTTTTTAATATGCTTAGAATTAGGGTATACTCTATTAATTCTATAGAGAAAGTAAATTAAATAAAATTAAAGGTAATAGCTAAGTTAATATTACTAGGGCTAACGCTAGGTATTAAGCTTTACTAGGTACTACCTAAATCCTATACACTATAAATATATTAAAAATCTATTCTAAATTAATTATACTTACCTACTATCTACTTTATATCTATATTAACTATTACTCCTATAGTACCTACCCTATAAAGGTATAGCTATTAAAAGGCTAAACTAGTTTACTTTTTATAAATACTAAAAAACTCTAAAAATACTTACTTATATATATTAGAGGTTTAGGTATTTATAATTATTCTCCTATAGGTAAAGACTACTTAAAGTTATTATAAATTAATTAGTAAATAATTATAGTATATCTTTTCTATACTTAGGAAGAAATAAGGTAAATAGTATCTCTACCTACCTATTTTAAAATTGCTTAAAGGATATATCTATTTAGAAGGTATTCTAGGATAATAAGAGCTATACTTAATCCTAAAAGATATAGATAATAATATCCCCTATAGAAGTAGGAAGAATATACTATATATATACCTAAGTAATTAAGAATTAATTCTAAATAAGTTCTAGGTATTTATACTATTATAGGGTTTATATAATTTATCTTCTACTTAAATAATATAAGGAGGTAAGACCCTAAGGGTTATAGCCTAATAGAATAAGAATAAATTTGATAACTTCCTAAGTAACTATTCTTTTAGAGATATATATATAAGTCTCTAGAGTTTCTGTTACTCTAGTAGCTTAGAGAATCCTATACTCTAGCGTTATATAGCTTAGACGCTATCTAACTCTATCTAGCTAAAGGGTCTATTCTTCTAAAAGCAGAACTTTCTAAGCTAAGGATTCTAAATTAGGTGTAGCCTATTATATAAGCTCCCCCCCCCTATACGGTCCCTTATACCCCTCTAAAATAATGTATACCCTACTTACTCTCTCTTTCTCTATAGCCTTAAAAAAATTATTATAATTTACTCTACTACTATATTTTCCTACCTTACTACCTGTCTGTAACGCTTCCTTACCTTCTTTTCTATTATACTTATTTTCTATATGCGTAATTATAGCTCTTCTAATACTATAGACCCCTAGTAAAAAGCATAAGGGTAGAGATACTATAAGTTTCTTCTTACTCCTAGCTTAGGTTAGCTTTACCTAGCTAAGATTTTCTTTCTTTACTAATATTTTTATATAGTAGGATTCTCTATGTAAGTGTACTAATATCTAAATTCTTCTCCTACCTATTATAGAGAAGCTTAATCCTTATTACTACTTCTAATATACCCTTATTTTATATTAGGAGGATAATAATTATTTCTTTAATAGTAAGCTTATAAAGTCCTGCTATTATTACGTTAATAAGAAGTTAGCCTATTATACTATATTTCTTATAATTTTCTCTTTTTTAGAGTTCTTTACTAATCCTATCTTAGCTACTAAATAATATTAAGCTATATATTATTATAATATACTTAAGTCTAGAGAAGGCTAATAAGGATATATCTATAACAGAGATATATACGTATTAAGGCCTTATTACTTAATTTATTCTACTTATTAAGGCTAAAATTACTATAACTAAGGGTAATAAGGCTAGAGGATATTATAATTAGCCTTAGCCTTAGGATCTTGCTTCTAGTAGTTATAACTACCTTATTACTATTAAGGCTAATATTTAGTTACTTACTAACTATTTAGTTATAGTTTATAGTTCTTCCTTCCCTATTTCTTTTTTTTCCTATTTTTTTCTTTAGTTTCTAGCTAATATTTTCTAATACGTAAATAAGATCTACTATAGTATCCTTCTTTCTATATTAACTAATTTTAGTATTATACTTAAGTATACTCTAGAGGTGTAGGTTAAGAATATAGGTATTAAGCTTAAGTACGTCCTAAAGGTATAGGTTAATTATCTCTTTAGTACTAGTGTTGTTATTCTAGGTAGTTCCTCTAAAGATATTTCTATAGAGGTTAGTTCTTAGGATATTAATACCCCTCTCCCTATGTTGCGCCTGCTATCTAGGGTTAGTTCTAGTAATATAGATACTAGCTCTAGTAATGGTTTTTAACTAGGGTATAGGCTAGAGGAGTTTGGTTCTTTTTAGGATTCCTAGTTTTCTAGTCTGTAATACCCCCCCCTCCCTACCTTTACTGTAGGCTAGGATAGCGTGCTTTAGTATAGTTTTTATTTATTTCCTTCTCTTAAGAAGTTTTAGTTTATTTTCTTAGTAGGTAGTATAGATCTTATCTCTACCTTTCTTTTTCTATCTCCCCTCTTCTCTATATAGGTCTCTATTAATAATTTAGAAGTCTTCTATAAATATTTATTAGCTTATTAGGTATATTCTAGTAGAAGGTAATCTTCTTTTGTCTGCTAACTATGTATTGCTAGGTATCTCCTATATTTCCTCCCTATTTTCCTTATTCTGTCCCTCTTACCTACTATATCTAGGTTTTTACTAACTATATAACTAGTACGTATTCCTTATTATATAGTAAAGGTAGTAGCCTACTACTAAGGGGTTATATTTAGGGTAGTAGATAATTATAATATTCCTCTAGCATATTATAGGTAAATAGTAGTAGATAAGGGTTAGACTTCCTTAGATATATAAGAAGTCCTTAGGGTAGCCCTCTAGAGTTTGCCTTACTATAAGTATATACCTTTATACTATACTAGGTTCTCTAGGGATTTATATTTATCCCTATCTACTTCCCCCTTATTTTTTTAGGAATTTCTATTTATTTTTAGGTTATACTTCCTATAGTAGGGAGTACATCCTCTACTAGTAGCCTATAACTAATAGGGACCCTAGCTAGAACCCTACTAGGAGTTATCCTAGTAGGTCCTATATTAGCTTAGTATCTTTTTCCTATTTATCTAGGGCTACTATCTCTTAGATCTCTACTTCTAGTTCCTAGGTTAATAGTTAATATCCTTTCTATTTTATAAGGTACTCTTACCTCTTTCCTCTCCCTATATTCTTCTATCTTTCTACTTAGATCTCCTCTACTAAGAATTCCTTATCCCTCTTCTTAGTTTAAATAACTACTAGGGGTTATTTATTATCTGTAAATTGCCTTAGTAGTAGATTATTAGGGCTTAGTTTTAATTAGTTTATATAGAACCTTAGGTAGATATTTAGTAGTATGCTTAGCTTAACTATATATAAAGAGATAATCTTTATTACCCTAAATTTTATATTTTTCTAATTAAGCTTCTTACTTAGGCGCCTATTAGATAATATTTAGTTGTATTTTAGCTAGACTTTATCCCTAATTCTTAGGTTTAGAGCTTTCTTCTAGTAATAGTTAGCTTATCTCTCCTATTCCTATTATACCTCTACTATTTTAGCTTATGTAAATTCTAAGGTTTACTATAGTTTCTCTATAATAGCACGTCCTTCTTTCTTACTTACTAAGGATAGGAGTACTATCTTAGAATCCTCTTCCTATTAGATTAGGTTAATATTATACCTATATATTAGGAAAAAGGACTTACTCTAGTTAAGGTTATATTTTATCCTTTAATTACTATCTAGGTACTAGGGAGTTATTTTAACTAGTTATTCTACTACTAATTTATATATACTTAGAGGTATGCTTCTACTATAGAGTTTATTCTTTTAGTAGTACTATCTATCTAGGGATAGTTACTTATAGATACTTAGTGTTAGATTCCTAGCTAATTATATAGTGCCTTCTAAAGATTACTTAGAAACTGCCTGCCTTAGTTAGTTATAATTATATTAGGAAGCTAGTAATAAGCTACTACTTTTTTAATAAAGGTATCTTACTTACTATATCTAGGTTTTTACTAACTATATAACTAGTATATATTCCTTATTATATAGTAAAGGTAGTAGCCTACTACTAAGAGGTTATATTTAAGGTAGTAGATAATTATAATATTCCTTTAGTATATTATAGGTAAATAGTAGTAGATAAGGGTTAGACTTTCTTAGATATATAAGAAGTCCTTAGGGTAGCCCTCTAGAGTTTACCTTACTATAAGTATATACCTTTATACTATACTAGGTTCTCTAAAGATTTATATTTATCCCTATCTACTTCCCTCTTATTTTTTTAGAAATTTCTATTTATTTTTAGGTTATACTTCCTATAGTAGGAAGTATATCCTCTACTAGTAGCCTATAACTAATAGAGACTCTAGCTAGAACCCTACTAGGAGTTATCCTAGTAGGTCCTATATTAGCTTAGTATCTTTTTCCTATTTATCTAGGGCTACTATTTCTTAGATCTCTACTTCTAGTTCCTAGGTTAATAGTTAATATCCTTTCTATTTTATAAGGTACTCTTACCTCTTTCCTCTCCCTATATTCTTCTATCTTTCTACTTAGATCTTCTCTACTAAGAATTCCTTATCTTCCTCCTTAGTTTAGATAACTACTAGGGGTTATTTATTATCTATAAATTACCCTAGTAGTAGATTATTAGGGCTTAGTTTTAATTAGTCTATATAGAACCTTAGGTAGATATTTAGTAGTATACTTAGCTTAACTATATATAGAGAGATAATCTTTATTACCCTAAATTTTATATTTTTCTAATTAAGCTTCTTACTTAGGTGCCTATTAGATAATATTTAGTTATATTTTAGCTAGACTTTATCCCTAATTCTTAGGTTTAGAGCTTCTTTCTAGTAATAGTTAGCTTATCTCTCCTATTCCTATTATACCTCTACTATTTTAGCTTATATAAATTCTAAAGTTTATTATAGTTTCTCTATAATAGTATATCCTTCTTTCTTACCTACTAAGGATAGAAGTACTATCTTAGAATTCTTTTCCTATTAGATTAGGTTAATATTATACCTATATATTAGGAAAAAGAGACTTACTCTAGTTAAGGTTATATTTTATCCTTTAATTACTATCTAGGTACTAGGGAGTTATTTTAACTAGTTATCCTACTACTAATTTATATATACTTAGAGGTATACTTCTACTATAGAGTTTATTCTCTTAGTAGTACTATCTATCTAGGGATAGTTACTTATAGATACTTAGTATTAGATTCCTAGCTAATTATATAGTACCTTCTAAAGATTACTTAGAAACTACCTACCTTAGTTAGTTATAATTATATTAGGAAGCTAGTAATAAGCTACTACTTTTTTAATAAAGGTATCTACTACTATTATAGTTTCTAGGTTAGGTAGTAGGATTAGGACTATATCTTTACTTAATTAGTTAGTAACTACTATTAAGTATTAGAACCTATAGCTTAAGAGTAGATCTATAATAAAGTCTATTAAGATTTCCTTCTAAATCTACTTAAGGATTAGTAATAGTTAGAGAAGTCCTTATTTAAGTTCCTACTAGGGTTTTATTTAGCTATAAGTATTATAGTTCTAAATATACTATTAGATACTTAAAGATATACCTAGCTAGAAGTAGTCCCTTACTAGTATAGTATAGGTTCCTTCTCTACTAGGGTAGCCTATAGCTCTAGAGGTATAATATTCCTTAATAATCCTTATCTATAGTAGGGGTCCCTTTAGTACCTATTTTCTTTTCCTATATATTAACTTCCCTCTATAGATAGTATATTTAGAGATAGAAACCTTAAGTTCTATACTTAGTAGAAACTATCTCTACCCTAAGGCTATAGATAACTAGGCTTCCTAGTATTATTTATTACTTTTTACTTCTTATTCCTAGAGTTTATTAAGTAGTATAGCTTTATCTTCTTATCCTTTACTAGTAGTAGCTATAAATACTATTATAGCTCTAGCTTTATTAGGGTTAGTTATTATTATCTTAGAGAAGGTAAAAGAATATAAGAGTTAGAATTCCCTACTTTTAACTTAGTTATTATAATTATCTTATAGAGTATCTTATTCTTAGTAGGAGAGGGTATCTACTCTTCTATTAGCTTTACTAGGTTAGTACCTAAACTCTATATTAAACTAGCTTAATAAGCTTACCTATTAGATATATTACTCTAATAATAACCTAGCCTTATAAAAGTATTCTAAGTTTTTATAGTTAGTAATAATAGTAAATTTTTATAGTAGTTTAAGGTAAATGCCCTATTCTATTAAATATTTAATAATAGCTAATAGTTCCTTATTATAGATAGTATAGTTTACCTCTACTTAGGTATTTTTTACTAAGAAGTAGGTAACTACTCTTAGTTTTCTATCTCTTCCTATCTATAAGAGGATACCTCCTATTACCTATACTAAGGTATCTACTTCTAGTACTATTTCTAGAGATCTATTAAAGTTTATTAGTAATAGTTCTATAATAAAGGCTTTTTTTAGGGTTTTAAAGAAATATTACTTTTCTTTCCCCTACTTAAAGAGTACTTCTTTTCTAGTTAACCTAGTTAATAGTATTATAATTTTAGAGAATTAGTTAATAAACTACTAATAGAAGTTAGTAAAACTAATAAAGCTTTAGACCCCTTTAGTACTATAGGGGGCTTCCTATTTACTAATAGCTTTAACTTTTTCTAGATCTATCTTTATACTATAGCTAGCCTAGATTATAAATCCTAGGTATTTAGTTTCTTTAATACTAAATTTACTCTTTCCTATATCTAGGTATAAGCTAGTAGTACCTAACTTCTAGATAATCTTAATAACCTTCTTCTTATATTCTTTTTTAGACCTATTAGTATAGATTAATATATTATTAATATATATAGAGTATATATTATCTAGGTTATACTATAGGACCTAGTTAATATATCTCTAGAAGGTACTTAGGGTATTTACTAGACTAAATAGTATAACTATCTACTTATATAGCCTAAACCTTATATAAAAGGTAGTTTTCTATTTATCTCCCTTAGTAATATAGATATAATAGAATACTTAGATTATATTAACTTTAGTAAACTACTTAGCCTTTAATACTTAGACTAGAGTTTCTTTAATTAATAGGAGTAGGTATCTATCCTTCTTTATAATAGTATTAAGGGCTTAATAATCTATATAGAATTAGAGACCTCCCTAGATTTCTTAGTAAAGAGTACTAGGGTAGTATACTTAAT